>JAADXH010000715.1:0-17817 GCA_023337595.1 Globisporangium camurandrum | reverse complement strand
GAGCGATGAAGTTCCCGACGAACACGCGCGTCGTCCCGGAGCTCGCGCTCACGCAGTCCGAGTGCGATCGCTATCGCCTCAAAGCCAAGGTGCTCGTCGAGGACGCCATTGCGCAGTACGAGACGTACGCGCGCATGCACACGCGACACTATATTGCAAGCCTCTCATCGTCACGATAGCATAGTTCACAGTAGCTGGCAAACAATGTTCACTCTATTGCGTCAACATCGTCCTGCTCGCGTCGTGGAGCGTCTACTTCAGTCTCCTCTACCGACGCTGTGTCCATACTTGTCCTACTCATCGCGGTTGCATTCGTCATGGTGATCTTGTAGACGTTCTCTGCGACGTCGCGCAGCTGCGCAATGCGCTGATACAGCAACGCCTGTGCATCTACCGCTGTCTGTGGCACTGGCGACACTGAATGGGTAGACGATCGAGACGTCGCCACCGCAGCGGTGTCGCCACCTTCATGCTGCTCGTACAGTACGCGGGCGGCAGCTGTGTGTTGCGTCCATCGACGCGACGACGACGCACTGCTGAGTAGCGTAGGATCACACTCTTCATCTACGTCGTCCGCGTCGTCATCGACGTCCGTGTCGACGTCGTACGCACTGCTGCTGCGTGCGCTCGAGACACCGGACACAGTGTACGATCGCCCAGACGGCGACAGCGTGAGTGAACTCGCAGCACGATAGACTGGACGCTGCTGCTGCTGCGTGATCGAGATCGGCGCGCTGTTGCGGCTTGCGGTCGTCTGCTGCCGACGCTCCGACTGCTGCGACTGCGTTTGCCAGTCGGTGTCGTCCAGCGAGACGTGCGAGATGCTCAGGATACTGTCGCTGAGCGCCGGCACACTCAGTGCAACGTCGTCGGTCTGCCAGCGCGCAAATAGTCCGCGCGACGACGACGACGCATCCCTCTCGCCGCTGGCAGCAGCAGTGTGCACTTGGTCGCGTGCGATCGTAAAGGCGCTCGCTTGACTCGCGTGTGTGACGCAGCGTGAGCAGAACGGCAGCAAGCGTCGATGGATCTGTTTGCTACTGCTGTCTGTAGACGCTGCGGCTGTAAAGCTGATCTTCTTGGCGACGCGACACGTAGAGCACAGTGCATTGCGGCAGAGCGCACACGACACCAATGAGCGGTACGACCGCGCTGCTTTACCGCACGTGCAGCACGCACTGCTGCTGCGGGTCGCTGATGTTGGTAGCTGCTGCTGTGGTGCGGCGGTGCGTGCTCGGATCGCTAGCAAATGCGCGAGCTTCTTGTGTTGTGCGCACACGACCGAGCGTGCGCAGTAGATGAGCCCGTTCGCTGCCGAGAGCACGGCGACGGCTTCGCCGACGTTCCCGTTCGGGTCAAAGTTCGCTTTCATAAACACGTCGACGCTCGCGTTGTCCGCGCATTGCTTGAACACGAAGCACGACGACACGCGGCCGCGCAAGACGCCTGTGTCGCGTGGCAGTGGCGCAAAGCCTGGAAGGTCGAGCGAGTGCATGAGGTGGTAGCCAATGCGTTCGTTGTTGTTTGTAGTAGATGTGCGGACGCCCGTGGCTTCCAAGAACACGAGATCACGTGGTCGCACAAGTTTGCTCATGCCTGGTGGGTTGCCCTTGACGATCCACTTGAGTCCGAGGAATCGAAACGGATCCTCGCGCGTCGGTCCATCGATCTGACTCAGGACTTCGCCATCCAGTAATTCGTCGTGCGTGTACGTCGTCTTGAGCAACATCGACGGTGCATCGAACGTCGCAGCGCCAAACATGACGTCGTCGAGCGTCCCGACGATCGAGCCGACCATGAGCAACGTCGGCACGACCCACTTGGTCGCGGACGCAAGCAACGGCTGTGGATCGCTATCGAGCGTCGAGCGTGCAGTCGTCGAGAGCGGTGGCGGCATCGCCTGCAGCTCGCGCATGACTTTGGGTCGCGCGATTTTGCGCTCCTTGTACACGGTCAGCCCTTCGCGCTTCTTCACGGCTTTCCACTGCTCGTGGTTCACCTGTCGGTGGTACATCTGATCATACTCGACGTACTGCGCGATCATGTCGTTCACGAGCGCATGGCCCATCTTGGCATAGTGCTCCCGCTCGACGTCGGAGAGCGTGAGGTGGGGCACGAGTCTGTTTGCAGAAGGGAACTTCATCGAGCTGCTGCTGGTGCTGGTGCTGCGAGCGAACACGCCAAAACACAAGTGTCCACGCCGAACGAGAGTGAGTGAGCGGCGTGCGAACACGGCACGCTTCAGTTTTTTGTTGTTGCGGTGCGCAGCTGCTGATCAGCATCGCTGATCTCTCTCAAACTCACAAAGTGACGACTCTGCGTTGCATGACGACATGACGGATGCCAAATGGGGCCAAATCGCCTGTTTGAGGCTGTTTAGGATGCTTGGTTCCCTCTTACACGGGGGTAGGAGGTCGGACAGGCCGCGAGATTGAGCCGCGTGCTCAGCAGCAGGAGCGTCGCTCGTTCATTCGGCGATACTGTAGCAGTAGATGTGTGCAATCGGTAGCTCAGTCAATGCTATGCCACGAAAGCCAGACCGATGAAAACGTCTTGCTTTCGCGCGGCGAGTTTGTTCACCAACTACTGTACCTTTGCTAGAACGTCGAGTAAACCGATGGGGTGACCACCAGCTGGTGGCATATCGATCACGCAGGTCTCGAGCATTCATAAGCATTCAACACAACGAGCACACGTGATCGAGGCACCACAGTACTGAGTGACCGCCACCACCACAACACAACAGCATCACTACCACTTCGCATTTCGTATGGGAGCGTTGACACATCCCTCGGATCATAACGTGAGCGCACTGGACAAGCTACGCTAACGCAACCTACAACGTGCGACGAGGCCTACGTTGACCATGTCGTTGCCTACACAAACCGATGGCTCTCGTTGCCTTTGTACGACTCGCTCGATCGTACTGACGGCGATGGCGACGACGATACGCTGTGCATCGATGGCGTCGTCGCAGCTGCTGTCGGCGATGATGTGTCACCGCGGATCTTGGACGCAATGCGCTCCTGTAGCGTCAGTCGCGGTTCGGCACTCTTCGTGCTCTGCTGCTGTTGGCGCGGACTCCACATCGCACTCGCGCCATCGCTGGTGGTTCGTTTGTGCGCAAACGCCACCGTTGCTGCTGCTGACGACGATGAGGAATACGGCGAAGACGATGCAAACGAGTGCAACATCCCAGTCGCTCGACACGATGCGCGCAGCAATGGACCTACGGCGACAACAACCTGATGGACGGCGAGGCATGCAAATAGTACCACATAGAGTCCAATGGCAGTCACGGCCGCAATGTCTCGCACGCGTTGCGGGAACGTGGTCGATGTCGTTTGCACCACGAAAAGCAGCAACACGATGACGCGCACGCTGCCGGTTGCGACGCTCGCGTAGTTGCGTTGTCGTTTGGCGTATGGCTCGCGCAGCACGAGGAGCATTATGTAGAGTACGTGGAGCGCAACCAGCACACTGAGCTGCGTCATCGGCTCTTGCATGATGCCGCTGACGACGATGCCTGAGACGATGTCGCGTCCGAGCGTCACGACAAAGAAGAATGTGTTTGTAGTCGTATACTCTGCATTGAATGACGCGCCGAGACGAGTGGACGGATCAACCGCCTGACGCTCGAGCGTCTCGGTATCGACAACGTCGACAGTGCCGCCTCTTTCGTTGGCATCGTCTCGTTCGCAGCGGTTTGTGTGCAGTGCAGCGTGGCGGACACCAGCGCCTACAAAGCCGACGCACGCGCCAAGGAGCACGACAAATGCGAGCACGAGCGTCGCAGGCGAGTGTTGCGAACGAGCGTGATGAACGTGAGATGTCGATAGTGCGTCGTAGAGTTCGTAGGTTGATGTCATTGCAAGCGGGTACTGTAGCACGGAGAGTAACATGATTGCAGTTTGGATCGCACGGGCGTCAAGGTACGTGATCAGCGCTAAATGGTCACTCTTGAACCGCCGCACACAGCTCCGAGCGATCGCGTAGAGTCCAACAGCGACAGCGTATGTGATAATGACCGCTGCAGCATTCCCATCCATAGAGCTCGCGTCAGTCCTTATGCCTTGTCCTTGTTTGCATCGAATACAAGCGCTGAGCGTGTTAGTACACGTACCGATGCAGGTGTAGCGAAAGAGATCGTCGGGCGAGACACCAATGAGCTGTGCGTACTGCTGCACGCCATGCACAGCACCTCTCGACGCTTCATCTTCGCTTGCAGTCGCAGCATGTGCATCCGTAGCGCCTGCCGCAGTAGGTTGCGTCGCCACGGACGGTAGCGTATCATCGTGTGGAAACAGCATGTGGAGGTTTGTCCATGCGAGTCGGCTGCAAAACTGGAGGAAGAACACCGGCGTCCCGCGGAGTTGGAGCGAGCCGAGCAGCGTGATGAACTGGCCGTGCAAGACCAAGAGCAGTGCGTCAAACTGAATGCTGCTGCTGCTATCAGTAGACGACGAAGCAGTTGATAGCGTATGGTCCGATGCGATACTTGTGCTGGTGGATGATGCTGTTCGGGACAATGTCGAGAGCGTGTGGATGAGCGAGACGAGTGCAGTCGCAATGCCGAGAACGACGCCAGTGCATACGAGCGCCGATACGAGACAGCCGCCGTGGTTTGCGAGCTGCGCTCCAAGCGGCGACAAGCTTGACGTTGTGCTTGCGTCGACTGGGAACGCTCGGTTCACACCTGTGCAGTCAGCGCACGCAGTCGCATCAGCGTGATGACTCGATGGTGCTGTCTGTTCGAGCTGCTGCTCGCCCCAGGGCTTCCAGTAGAGCTCATACGAGACATACGTCACTGCGACAAGTGCAAGGAGGCACGTGAGCACGGCGATCTTCATGGCCGCAGCGCGTGCGCTGCACTGGACGACGCACGCACCGCGGCTGCGCATAGTAGTTGTAGATTTGTACGGTAAAATGTGTGACGCTTTGATAAACCGTTTGATTCAGCCGCGTCGTTTCGTGGTCACTTTTCGCTTACAAACTTTAGGTCAAACCGAATTGTTTTCCACTTCCATCAATCAACAACACGAAGTCATCGACGCGATAGTTGCTCGACGAGTGTGCACATACTAACTATCCTTTGACTGCTAGATGTCCACGAAGGCATCGTCGCTAGACGACGCCATCATGGAGTCGTCCATGGCGAGCGTTGGGCCGTCCGTGCCACCACCGCCGCAACGTAGTGCTCACAGCAATAGCAGCAGCGGCGATGCACGCGCCGACGCTGTGCGGAAGACAACGCAAGCGTGGATCGACGAGAAAGCAGCAGTTGCAGCCGCGTCTGGCACGGCCTCCAAGCCCCCACTCAAACGCAAGCCAACGCAGCGCCTCGCACTCGCGATCGTCCTCCTCCAGACGCTCTGGGCCGTGTTCGTGCCGATCAAGAACGTCGCGACGATGTTCTACCCGACGATTCGTCCTGACACCACGCGCACGACAGCGTCGGCGTACAGCTACGCGCATGAGCAGCCACAGATGCTTGCTGGCAGCGACCTCGTGCCGCTACTGCGCGACGTGCTCGAGATCACACTCGGAAACGACGTCGTACACCGTGAGCTCGTAGCGAGTGGGAGCTTGGACATCAATCGGCTCTGGAGCATCGTCTCGCTCGATAACCTCGCAAAGCTCTCGCAATACTACGCGCTCGTGCTACAGAGCTCCGAGTTCCCAGGCGGCGTGTTCACGCCACGATCGTTCGCTCCCGCGCTTGCAAGCGCCAAGCTGTCGCTCGTGCTGCGGCGCACAGCAGCGACATCGCCAGAGAGCAATGCTCTCGACAACTTGCTCACACTCGACCTCGCGTGTTCTAAGGAGCGTGCGTTTCTACAGGCGACGCGCTGCACTGGCGCCGACGGATTCCCATGTCCAGGTGATTACCCACAACCGAACGAGCAGCGGACGTTCGAAGACGTCGACCTACAGGCGCTCGCCGCAAACTCGGGTCTGCAGAACAACGTTGGGCTGCTGTTTGTCGTCGAGTTCTTCCAGCAAGCAATGTCAGCGGTGTTTGCAACGCGCGACTGGACAACGACGCTCGAGCGGCTCCAGTTTGTCCAAGCGACGGACGCTGCGCTGCGTACGGGTAGCCTCAGTGCATTCCACGACAACATGCCGTTCGTCGCGGAGGAAGATGCGTTCCTCGTGGCTGTCCAAGCCGCCGCGATGGAGACGACGCAGCTCGACTCGTGCATCGCGTCCGAGCTCATCGTGGGACAGTTCTACACACGCACGTTCGTGCTTGCGATGATCCAGTCGGCGCTGACAGAGTTCGAGCTGTTTGGCTTTGGCGATGATGGAGGTAGAGCGACGCCGCCAGCAATCGTCGTGCCGCCCAATACGGACGCTGTGCTCGCGCCGATGTTTGCGTTTGACCTGCATGTCACGTCCGGCGCGCAGTTTGGCAGCGTCGACACGGCGCACACGCACTTCCTCGAGCACATTCGTGTCGCAACGCAGCGCATAATCACGCTGCGCGTCAAGCGCGACCATGCGTTCAACACTGCGATGCAGACGCCAGGCTCGTCAATGCGCATGCTGCAGTACATGGCGTTCTTCCCAGACCTCGCAAGTACGTTCACGTCCACCACGCACACATCAAGCAGTAGTGCTGATGGCGACGACGATGCGTTCGACGTGCAGACGTACAAGCTTCTTGGCGCGACGCGCGCAGGCGTGAACATGTTCAAAGAGCCATCGACCGGTGCGAACTCGTGGATGGTGTTCCCACTCGCTGAGGTCGGCACTGCGGAGCGACCAGTATCGATCGACGCGTGGTGGGACGATGAAGTGGCAGCTGCAGCGTGGTTCCAAGCCCTCGAGTCTCAGATCGACACGGCGCCGTTTCGTGTGTTTGACGCACACCTCAAGATCACGAGCGACGCGCACAGGAGCCCTGTCGACGACAACAGCACGACGCGGTGCCACCGTGCGCTGTTCAAGGTGCTTGCGAAGATCGTGTACTTGGCGCTCGTCGACGCGAGCAAACCAGCGACGTACCTCATGTTTATGGCCGACGTCGCAAGCGACCACCACGCGTGGCTCCTCGCACGTGCGTTCATCGAGGAGCTCGTGGCCGACAACTTCTTTGGCGACCGCGTCGCGTTTCCATATCGCAATGGGCCGTTCACGCGCAAAGACGACGGCAGTGCGTGGGTCATAATCCCGTTGCTGCATGCGATGCGCTTGTACTTGGGCGACGCTGCGACGCGCGCCGTTCTCTTTATGCAACTCGATCGATCGTTCGCGGGGGCCGGGGGATTTGTGCGCGTATTTGATGGCGACGTGCACTTCCCAGACGCGTCATACTGCCACATCGATGGCATTGGCGCGAATCAGACTGTGACGCAGAGCGACTCGGTCGAGGAAGCGTTTGTCAAGCTCGCGCCAGGGCTCGAAGCAAGCATTGACGACCTGCTTGCGCTTGTGCCGAGCGTCCAGGCAGCGATGCAACATGCGATGGCAGCGCAGCACGTCACGCCGGTCGAGCTCGTGCGCGAGCAGATTGTCGGGTCGTCCGTCGTCTCCGCGTCGACCGAGCGTCTCGGATCGCCCATCGACTGGCAACCGAGTGCACTCACTGCGGGCCTCCGGAAGCTGTGGCCGCCCAAGACGCCGCTGCGTTCGACCGTCACACAATTGCGCGCTGCGACGCAGTGCTACCGCATGCTCGAGCTTCGGTTCCTCAACGTGACCACGCGATGCTTTGCAGCGCCTGAGAGCATCGAGCTCCGACGCCGTGCAACCTCTGCAGAAGCCATGCGGGCATTCTTCTTAAGCTTGTGGACACTCGATGTGATGCTCAACACGATTGCAAGTGTCATCGTGCTCAAGTACCTCGAGAAGCTGCGACGTGCGTGGCGCGTGACGCAGTTTGAATGCCTCGACGTCGAAGCAGCGCTGCAGCTGAATATCCAAGGCATCGGCGTGCTCAACATCTCGCAGAGTCTGTTGCTGCTCGTTGCAGCGCTGCCGTCGCTTTTGAGCTTCCACGTCCCAACGGACACGCTATTCATGCCACACTACGGCGCTGAACAACTACCAAAGCCCCTGATCGATCTGTGCGTGACACTGAGCATGAGCTGGTTCCTGAAAATCAGTTTTGAGGTCTGCACCAACTACTGGCTCACGCCACGTCGACCTGCCGATGCGCTCTACCAGTTCCGTCTGCGCTGGCTCCTACTAACGGTGATTTTTGTAGTTCGCTTGTTCTTGCCACGACGACCGCGCGACGGTGCGTTCCTCATGTGGACGCTCGTGCTCACGTGCGTCGTGTCGCTCCTGTTGGGTGCCTGCACGACCGCCGTGATTTTCTTCCCCGAACGACGCGGCAAAGTCGCGAGTAGCGACCACAAAGCGAGCCACGACGCCGTGCTCGCAGCGCTCGTGAAGCAAAACCTCCCACTAAATCGTTACGGCGTGCTCGGTCGAACGTCGAAAGGATGGTCCAAGACAGGGTTGCTCGTCGCGGGCTGGAAAGTCGCGCGCACCGACGCGAGTGGTGACCAAGTGCTGCGCAAAGGTGCAGGCGAGATTTTGTTGCCGCCCGAGACGTACGTTGATAGTACCGATAGTGCCGATCGTGTTGACAAGATCGTCAGGACGTCCGAGTCTGAGATCGAAGGTTCATTCGTTGGTGGCACTCCAACGACGACCGTGGCGCCGATAGAGGAGGAATAGGTAGAACGCAACAGCATCATGTCTAGCGGGTATACACTGTTGTAGTATACAAAGAAGCAGCATGCGATAATGGAGGGAACATCCTTACACCTGACACTCATAATTATATTAGAGAAGTGAAATCACGCAGATCGATGACGATGGATAAAAAGCATCCCGAGCGAGGAGAGAGCAGAGAGAGCAGAGAGAGCAGAGAGAGGGAGGGAGCGAAAGCGCGATCTACTGCGATAGCATCTAGGGCAATACAAAGCCGAGGTTCTTAAAGTCGCGCTTCTTCAGCGAGCTCTTGACGAGCGGCAGCGCTTCCAAGATCGCAGAAAAGTCAGGTCGACGCGCTGGGTCCTGGTGCCAACAATGTTCAACGAGCTCACCGATCTTGAGCGGCGTATGACGCGGCAGCGCCGGTCGCATCTGCTGCCGCGCGACCGCAAACGCCGCTGGATCAAGAGAGGATAAATGTCAACAGAGCCGGTCTCTCTTCTACTGAATAAAGCCAGTTGGATCGAATAAACGCACCTTGAATCGGCGTCATGCCGCGAAACGGCTGGTCTTTCGTAATCATCTCCCACAGCACGACGCCAAAGCTGTAGACGTCCGCCTTCGTCGAGTACGGTTCGTGACGAATCACTTCCGGCGCCATCCATCGGTACGTCCCTGTCTCAGCTGTTAGATCGGACGACGAGTGGCCGATCTCCAACACACAGCTCAACCCAAAGTCCGAGATCTTGACCGTATTGTGCCGATCGAGCAGCACGTTCCCGGACTTGAGGTCGCGGTGCATGATCGAACACAGATGCAAGTAGTTCATGCCCTATTGGTACATAAAAGAGCCATTATGAGATACCAGCCGATGCGACATGTGCCGATACAAATGCCAAGTCATTACAACAACACGGACCATTGCAACTTCTTTGGCAATTCGAAAGAAATCGATCGGTGCTTTCCGCGATCGGATCAAATCGGTCAACGTCCCGTTCTCCATAAACTCAAACACTGTCCATAGCCAATAGCCATCATACAAAACAACAACAGCGTCAGTCTACCAACCATAACAATATGTCAAGAAACACAAACAACACGCACCGAGACAATAGCGCGGTGGGTGGATCGCTGCGCCGAGGAACAAGACGATGTTTGGATGGCGCAATTTGCTCACGACTGCGACTTCGCGGTGGAATTCGTTCAGTAGTTCTTCGCCCAGTCCACCTGCGTGCTGCGTTGCATCGACGATCTTTGCAGCGACGCGCGTACCGCGCCACCACGCACTGTACGTATTGCCGGACCGACCGCTGCCGACCGGCTTCTCAAGTTTGATCTCTGCGAGATTCAATTTCCACTCGTTCTTGATCTCGTTGTGTTTATCGACCATTTGGAGTACGCCGAGCTTTTCGGCCAAACCGACAGCGTTTGCAGTTGTGGCGGACGAAGCGTCGCTGTCGACAGACGTTGCTTTCGGATGCGCATTGTCACTGTCGACGTCGTCCTGGTCGCCGAGACTCAAGCGCGTCAAGTTTTCTTCTATCCGCTGTTTCAATTCAACTTGTCGGTCTTCGGTCATAAACATCCCTCGCACGACAAACCTGATTGTGTGGAGGAGAGTGAGTCAGTAGGAGAGAGAGAGAGAGCGAGAGGGAGAGAGCGAGAGCGAGAAGACGAACGCACCGATCGAGCGTCACGCCATCGTGCGTCGTCATCACATCGGCGTCCAAGATGCTGCCTTTCATCGACGTCAGTGCTCTATTATATAAACATAGAGAGAGAGACCGTGCATGAGACAATAGACAAGCGCAACAGAGCCGGTTGTGTAGACATAACGCACCGTGTGATTGCGTCCAATAAACTATCGCGATCGAGCGACACGACGACGACTTCGCACACGTTGTTCACGATACTGTCGACGATAAAAGAGCCAGTTTGTGTGGGTACAGTATAACATTAAAGCGTTTATAGCCAAACAAACAAAAAAACGACGCACTGGCCGTCGTCGTCTTTCTTCAATTGTGCGTTGATGCTGATCTCATTTGGATTCCGATTGTGTTTCGCCAACAACCGCATGTGCATCGGCACGTCGTCGGGGTTCACACTTAGTGCATACCGCGCTGGCAGCCGACGAAAGTGGTTCTGTTTACAATTATCAAGTCAGATCGCTATCTACAGTTTTTTGTTTCCAGGCAAACGCACCTGGACCGACTGCAGCACCGGTTCGTACAGGTGGTTCAACACTTTCTTCGTCCCGTCGTGCGGTCCCGCAGACGACGATACGTACACGTCGCCGACCATGTGCTTCACAACTGCGCGGCACATGTCGTTCACGACCGAATCTTTCAATCCGCGCTGGACACCGAGCGCAGAGGGCTAGTGCATGTAAATATTAAGTTAGAGAGTTCATTCAGTTAGACCAACCTATAAATGTAGACAGACCTATCAGAATAGAGAGGCTACGAACCTTCGGTGCGGATGGGAAGTAGCCTTTCTTCTCCAGGTCCGCAAGCGCTTGGTAGCTCGACGCTTTCTTCATCGTGACGTTCGTATCGTTCGGTGCACGCTCGTACGACCCGCCACTCGGTTTTGGTGGCGTACGATCGTGTTGCGCGGTGAGGAGTTGTTCGGACAACAGACGCGCGTGGAGATCCGGATCAAACGAATTTGCAAACAGCGGCACGTCCGCAGTCGTGACTTTCTCTGCAATGCGCGGCAATTGCTCTGGCGACCGATGATGCGCATGGAACGCGCCAATCGCGGTGGTTGTAGAAGCGGTTGTAGCGTTGCTGGTGCTGGTGCTGTTGTTCGTATTGCTACTGATCGACGTTGCATCGGGCAATGGCCGGAGCCCAAACACTGCTTGCGTAAACGGGGAGCGACTCAAGAGATCCGGTGCGTGTTGGCTAGTAGAGACAACAACAATAGGAGAGAGAGAGCGCGAGTCAGTCGTTAATTGCTGTTTGTAAAGGGAGGCATTGTAGCTCTACAAAGACGTACATTTCGCTCATTTCCGTCGCCGGTAGCGGCTGCAGATGCAGCAAAGAAAGAAAGGAGAGAGCAGCAAACACTGTGGTTAGCCTGAGAAACAACCGTAACGACACTAGACAGCAAGAAGACGCACGTGGAGCGATGGACTCGTGCTCGCAGCAGTTGCGCCGTCCGCGACGTTGTCCAAGTCAGCGCCGACGTGTGAGCCCGTGCGCCAGTTGCGATACAGCAGCCGCGCTTCCGAGATCGTCGAGAACGCAGGCGACGTCGATGGTTCCGACGCAGCGAGGTCGCCGGCGCTATTCTTGCGCACGCCAAGGGACGCGAGCGCGTTTGCGCCGACCGGCGGCGGCAACGACGCGTCGAGACTGCCTGCAGCAGCAGCAAACGCGAGCGCAGACGACGATGCAGACGCGCGCGGTGGCGACGAGATCGCGGTGCCGCGGTGCGCGATCTGCTGCTGCTGCTGGTAGTGGTCGTGCGATGAGGAGGTACTTGGCGAGAAGCCCGTGAAGAACGACGTCGAGAGCGACGGCGACGACGACACGCGCGGCGTCGATGATGCAGATGGAGTGCTCGAGTTGGTGGTACTGGCTGACGTCTCAGTAGGCATCAGCGGGACAGCGTCGACGATGTCGAGCGCTTGCGAGGGAAGAAAGGTTGAAACTGAGGGGGTGGCCTCGACAGGATGAGTCACGTATATCGGTTGATTGGTCGTAGCTGTGTGTAAGCGACGCAAGATTGGTTGTGTCCGAAGTGTTTGCACCAGGTTGCAGTTGCGCGTGCCGAGTTGCGAAGCTGTTGCTGGCGTGCTGGTGCGTGAGCTCTTGTTATGCTGTGTTGTTATGTTTGCTTTGCTTTGCTGTTTTTGTTGCTCCCATGTTCCTAAAATTGACGGCTGGTTTGACTTATTATGTCGCTGCATTTGACTCGCGAGCTGTGTGAATCGCGACAACAACAAAAAACAAGACAATCTTTTTCAATCTGCCTGGTCGCACGTTTCCACAAAAAATGACTAAATTCCCTTCGCATGTAATTCGATTGCAATCAATTAAATACGAACAACATTATACGAAAAGGGAAGTTTTGCTATTAATCTGCTAATGTGGACCGGCGCTCGCAATTTGTAAGTCACATGATCAAACACGTCATCTTTGGGAATGTACGATTGCAAGAAACAATATGCGCGCTCTTTGTATGCTAATGATATCCATTTATATGTTCCTGTATATCGCCATCTTTAATCGAAACAATTATGTGACTACGTATATTTTTATACAAACCATCGAGTGCGATTTACACGGCACTATACATTTGTGTAAAATACACTTCTGCCAGTTTTGAGATGCTGTTTTATGACAAATTCATGTGTGAATTCTCAGCTCGCGTATTTCCGTATATACCATATAAGTACCGTAATGTTTAAGGTTTAATTTGGTGTAGTCACCCTGGATGCAAATTAAGAAAACAGAACCGATTTGATTTTATAATCGCAACAATATTTACATGAGCTTTCCTTTTCTCGAAATGAAAACAAACTATCTTGTTAAGAATCTTGTACTGCAGTGACGGAAGTAAAAAATGCGTAAACAATCGAGATAATATATACATCTCGCACAAAGTGAGGTATCGCATCAGCTCAAATGGACGCATATGTACGATATCTAAATAGAATTGTCTGCATAGCCACTTCTATTCGATCATTGTGTCTCAGTCTGAAAAGCAATATACAATAATCATATATGCGAAATCTGCGCTGACTATACGACTAATGTGAAGGTGCATCGCCATCAAAGATGGAGTTTTGCACGCACCTATAATGTACGACAAATTAGGACACCACGAGAGTAGGTGAAATATTGTGTAGTCAGTAAGCATGCGCTTGGTGTTGCTCCTCACGCATTTAGTTTAAGCAAAACCGCTCTGCACATGTATGCTGATGGTAGAAGGGCCAGCACAATGCACACATGGTATTCAGTGAAATACTACGATACAGATAGTACCTACTATTAATCACATATCTCTTCCTCTTGCGTCATAAAATATTCAATACAGAAGTGTTCACTGCGTTTTTGCGACATGCGTATTCATGCGGTTTAGTCTAACCTAATGCACATGAAGTATCGGTGTATACAACGCAATGTAACTTCACCATGTGATTTATACGCAGAGCCGCATTTCGCCCATGATGTGGAGGAGTGAGTCTGACGTACACAGAATAAAGTAGGGAATATTGAAGCGCATCAGCAAATTTTATGCCAGGCATGTGAACTAGAACGTAGTGACGATGGCGAGTGCTGTAGCATTGGACTTAGGCTGCAGTAATTGTATATATTCGAAAAAACGACACCATTTGGTCGACGCTGCGCGATAGTGACCGCACGTATATCCCAGAAGGACCGTGAGCGACCATGAACAAGTTTTGTAGCAGATATTTAGTGCATGCAGCGTGTCGGGTCTGTCGCTTCAAGGAAATGCAGAACCTCAATTACGGAAATCTAACCTACAACATACCGCTAAGGCCATATATCCATTACCCGTGACATATAGAGCGTGTATGTTGTAGTTTTGCTGGACAAAAAAACAAAGGTAATCTCTTGCAAACTATCCCAGACAAATCCATTGTGTGTAAATAAAGATATACATACGGAGACGAAGCGTGTGTATGTTTTCACTTAGCTTTTCTTTAATTAAACAAACTTGCTGTTTGACAAAGATGTTTCTTTCCACTTGGACAGGGTATGCGGGGTGAATATCTCAACGACGGAACATATCCTAGCAAGCACAAAATGTGCACAATGAAATCGTCACCACAGTCAGCGCTTGTGCCGGTAGGTAGTTTATTACCACACCGAGAGAGAAAAAATAATGCGTCGATCACACTAACACAATGTCGTAATAGCAGTGTAAAATAATTACCGGATTCATTCAAACATGTGATCTGTCACCGCAGCTGCATACAATGCTCTTATATCGAAATACAATGGAAGCCCGAAGAGCTTATTTCTAATTATCCGAATAGCCGAATGGTTGTTTTGTAATTAGTGCTTTAATCACTGTTAAATATAATAACGCAAGCACGACGTTGCTGCCGCCGACATTGCGCGTAACTAACCAATGAATCTTAAGTCGCGCTATGCCTTCATTTGGGTGCCTATCGAGACCCAGTGACACTGGCGCGATTAAGGAGCGGTCGTATCGTACAACTGAAGCTAATTTGCACGATGGAAAATTCGCTTTCTCGGCGTCGAACTCGTAATAGGCAATAACGTCTGCGTTACATTGTTTGGGCACCATAAATATGCAAAGATCGAAACGGTCTATGTTAATATAACAGGGGAATTCTCTGATCGCTTTACATTTTCAATTTGTCATAGCAGCAGCTTCACATATGGTTCTTATTGCAAAGAGCATAACTCAATGTAGCGGCACGAGGTCCTGAAATTGTCCGTACAGCTAAACGAGCATGAGTTAATATATCAACTTGTTGCGATGTTTGTTTGCGCTCCAAGTTATTATCAAATGCACAAATACTCGTGACTCTAAGACTGACGTGGAGCTTGGAGTGCTAATTCATTTAAACATTCGGGCTAACCTCAAGCGTGAAAAAAGTGCAGATAAAACTAATTTAATGTTGTTTACTTCTACAACTACACGTACTTTCAACTATTTCAGTTGTTGTGTTAATGTCACCTGCATATTCGTGACCTCAAGCAGAGTAAATACAGTACACGGTTGTGGGTAATAACATTCGAAAAAAGAACAATATAAATGATAACTTGTGCATACAACAGTTTCCTATCTAGGCAGCAACGAGACAGATTTGTTTTGGTTCAATTCCATTGCATATACTACTCAAAAGGATGAAACGATACTTGTCTATGTTGAATTGTCATTAGCTTCGTTAGCGATCTGTAGTCAACTACGAAGAAGACAATATTGTTATTTGTAGTGCCACAGATCTCAAAGACCATTATTATATCTTATTGAACGATAAACATGCCGGAATATGTACCAAAGCACGTTATTTGCTGCTATTAACATGCAAGCGTATGATGTCCAATATTTATGCGTAATATACTTATTTGTATACATACGAAACCAATTCAATTTATCTGTATTGCATGGCAGATGCAGTTGGGTTGGTAAACTAACAGCGCCTTTATAAATTCTCATTGGACACCACTTAATGTTCACTACTAAACTTCCCTACCTTATACTGAGCTGTCCAGTGGACGCGAGGGCGAAACCTACCTTTGCCAAATACTCAATATTTTATCGAATTAGAGCAACAACTGTTCTACATCTGTCTTTGTTTAGCGCTTACATATGTGAAACATGTGTTCGTTTTGATACAGCGTATGAAATCGAGGTACTTCACACTAAAGCGACGCAAATTCGACGTGGTAAATGCCTGTAGAAATTCCGAGTTCTTTCAATACATATGTCGTCGTATATACCACGATAATAACCCCTATTTAGCTGGTCGAAGCAACATGCCCGTGGCATTGCAACTTGAAAACGAGCACATATCCTTCGTTTGTTCACGAGCGATTTATATATGAATTTAACACCCAAAGCTTCTGGCCTAAATCATTTTGTACAAGAACATCTACATCATCAACTGCAACGAATACATCATGTATGCTCGACCTAAGCGTGAACTACAATTTGTTACGGTACATGTCACATTTTTGCTCTTGCAGTGTAGTAGTGTCACAACATATATATATAATGGTAGTAGTGGCACAACATATACTTAAAATGGATATCGTATCTTGACAAAATGTAACTTGATACGTCATCAACGCATAATGGAGCAAGGTCGAGCAAATATGTAATCCATCTGTAGCATTAGACAATCAACTATTACGCAAGAATTTTCAATAGTAGCGCTTTAGCAAGAGGTTCATTACTGCTATATATTGTTAAAAACAAAGATTATTATAAAACACAATGTCAAAAAACTGAATTGTCGATAGCCTAGTGGCACAGAGTAATATTGGATTGCAGTCGAAGAGCATCGCGATATTTGTCACGTGCTTGGAGTTGCTTGGTTAGTTGGTAGTAGTACCTGTCTTTGCACTTGCGAGTATATTTTGTCTAGATAATTATGTCATAATAGCATATACACAAACTTTGGCTTAGGCTTTATGGCGTTCCGTATGTGTGCTAGGTTTTCTGGTAATTGTTTGTATTTGAACCACTACAAATGACTACAATATTCAAACAACTAAATACAATGTGTTTCTAATATATAGACCACATTTGTTGAATGTACATTGTGGGATATCTTCATGCTAACTATTGTGATTCCCGTGTGATTTATTGCACACTACACTTAATAGTCGCAAGGGATTCTCATATGACGAGTATGTAATTGTAGGTCGAAATACACGTGCAATCATTTTGGAAAACGTTAAGACTCAACGATTTCAATAGGACAGCAATACTATATAAAACTGTTTTTAAACAACTGTGGATGAACCTACTGTGCATTGTGGGGGATACCGGAAGTGCAGTAGGACATAAATGAGTTGTGTGTAGATTTGTTGGATTTGTACAATGTATCCCTATGTCAACCTACTGTAATACCCATACTCGTATCAGACTGTTGGCATCGCAGAGTTGGACGTGACTATATATATTTGAGCTGGATCCTTATAATGATTTTTTAATGATATGCCGTTACTGGTATTATTTACATATTTGTTTTCAAGGTTTGTACAGTGGAATCAGATCCAAACAGTTTTGGGCTCAGCTATTCATAGCATCACACTTATTGTGTCGCTATCATTGCAATTGCATTTAGTAATGCTCATGCATGCTAGCTTTGGCGGAATTGCGACAGTAATGAAGGGGCGGATACGCACAATCTCCCAAATTAGAGTGAGCTCGGGTAGCAATATTCCTATCACCAAGGTGTATCCAATAAAGTGATGGCCTTGTGTTTCACTGTAGTGTGCTTTGGTGATGAAGAACGGAAAAGTACAATAATTGCTATAATGTAGTACACGTTTGTGGCATTGATGTGCATGCACAATAAAAGCCACGTCATTGCTGCGACATGTCGTTGTGGATGTGTGTGGTGCTGGGTGGTGTGTGTGCAATGCATCATCGAACCGAATCAAGGCGGCTGACAACGCACGGTCACTCTTT
>JAADXH010000714.1:0-17823 GCA_023337595.1 Globisporangium camurandrum | reverse complement strand
CTTAGCGCTATGGTTTTTTGTTCTCCCACTGCTGCTCGTAATGGCACTTGTAGCTCGAACACCCTGTTTATTATTGGCGAGAAAGGACGTCATTGCAAGTTGCACTGTTCGTCGGCAATTGATGTTGTGACCATCTGGACAACCTTCATGAAGGCTGTGCTGGATATTATGAAAACAATTGCGACTCGAAATGTAATTATTCACGCAGCACCACTCAATCACCTTGCTTGACGTTACGTGCGCCATGACGACGCCATCAACGACAGCGAGCAACGATGCGCAGGCGACTGTGTCGTCGGTCGCGACCGCAGATGCGTCTGCAGCAGCAGCAACGAGAATCGTTGCAGTCGACACGACGACGAGCGCAACGAGCGACAAGAAACGCGCACTCGCATTGTCCACCGATGCGGCTGCCGCCAACGCGACTGCTACTACGGCTTCAACCATTGACGACCAGCAGCAGCGCAGGAAGCAACGCAAGCGCGAGAAACACACGGCAACGGTCGCGGGTGACTGGGATCGCTGCCAGTTCAAGCTCGTGCGCAAGAACCGCTTCTGCAACATCCAACCGTACGTGTGTGTCGATATTAATTTAGACAGTCTTGAGCCTGTTTTGACACGTCTATCAACGCTCGTTCGTTCTAGCATTGCGGGATTGCAATTCTGTGGCAATCACGTCCCACCGGACGCTGCAATTGTGAGCAAAACAGCGCAGAAGCGCACTGCACGCAGCCGCACGCGCGTCCCATGTCCCGTCGATCCACGCCATACGGTCTATGCGTACGACCTGCACAAGCACGTACTCGTGTGCAACAAAGTGAAAGACGCAGCGACGATGCAGCAGCTGCCGTACTACGTTGCCAACATCAACTCTGGCACGCACGCTGGCGTTGCTACCGAGAATACAAACGACGCGATGGAACGAGTGGCGACTGCAGAGGGTGAGGATGCAACAGCAGACAATGCGTCCGTCGATTGCGAGACGACCGCACACGCAGCACTGAGTGCAGCAGATGCACAAGGGCTTGTTGACAAACTGGTGCGTTGTTTGCACAAGAGGTGGACGCTGGACTTTCTCATTTTATATCGGGACCTTTTAATTTTATACGTATGCCTTCTTAATTGTAGGCATATGAGTACGACAACCATTGTGCCATTTCTAACCTCTTGTTGGATGGTCTCTCTACTGTTATACTCGGTCTCTATAATCTTATATGTCGACCATTTTCCCACAGCTTGCAATTGACTTTCGCGATTTCTTTCAGCGCATTCAAACTGCATTTGCAACGCACGTCGGCAACATTCCAACCGAAAAGCTGTTGTATGGACCATGCAATCAGTTGTTGGATGCGAAACGCGCAGCGGGTGCGACGCAAACGTCGATGCGGCACATGGAGCAGCAGGCGTCGATCTTAGGCCATTTGGACCGGTTGCATTTATTAGACGATCGCACTGCCGCAATTGTCGAATTGGGCGCCGGGCGAGGGATGTTGTCGCTTGCATTGGCACAGAGCCGAAGCATCCAGGATGCAACAATGGCAACGAGCCAGCGCAAGAGCAGCAACAACCACAAGAGCGTCTACGTGCTGATCGATCGTGCACATTCGCGTGGGAAAGCCGATCGGTTCATTGCTCAGGCTGCTGAAATCGGTTTTAAGAACGCTGAAACCGGTCTTACGGCGACCGAAATCCGTGCTAAAACAATTACAACCGGTGTTACCACAGCTAAAACCGGCTTGAAGACCACTGAAACGAGTAGTGCCGATGCAAAAGAGCCCACGACACTTCAAGAGCCAGTTGCTGCGACTGTTGTGCGTGCAAAGATTGACATTCGGCACTTGGAGTTGCGCCGAATGGACGCGATTGCAGCTGCGTCGTCGGTTATTTGCATCTCCAAGCATCTGTGTGGCGTTGCAACGGACTTGTCGCTCCGTGCGATTACGCAGACAATGGAAGAGGACAAGAACGATGACGTCATCCAGCCCACGCATCGCAAAGTGAAAGGAGTTGCACTGGCTCTCTGCTGCCACCACGTGTGTTTGTATGCTGACTACGTGCATCCATCGTTTGTAACCGAAATCGGTTTTACGCCGTCTGAATTCGCACTGCTCGCGAGTCTCACGAGCTGGGCGACGTGTGGGATGGTCGACGCACGCATTCCTACGAGCGACACGACGCACACGACCGTCGAGTTTGTGTTGGGGCTCGATAAACCTGCGCGCGTTGCGTTGGGGCGACAGTGCAAGCGGTTGGTGGATGCAGGTCGGGCAGCGTATTTAAGAGAACGCGGCTTCCAGACGCAATTGGTCCACTATTGTGCCGAAGACGATAGTTTAGAGAACTGTCTGTTGCTCGCGTGGTACTAAGGCAATACGCAAGCGATAGAGACGAAAGCGAGGAGAGAATGTGGGTCGCAAGTACGCTTTGACTTGGATGTTGTATGCAAATCGCTCCTGTTTCATTGTCAGAAACCACTTCATTGCTGCAAGTGAATTGGAATCGGATGGCGCGCAATGCGCTTGTTGCGCGATCCTTCCGCAAGTGGATGCAACGGTGGCCGCACGCGCTGCCGCATCGATCGATCGCTGCGTCGGTTGACGTCGTCGACATGCTCGTCGTCGTCGTCATTGTCGCCGTCGTCGTCGTCATCGTCGTCGTCGTTCATTGCAGTTGCACGAAGCAGCGCGTCGCGATGCGCAAGTCTCTGCGGATATAAGCGAGAGTACAGTGCAGATATACGCAAAAGAATGCGGATGTAAGTGAAAAATGCAGAAATGAGTGGAATATAATGCGGAGATATGCGAGAGAGCACAACATCTAAATCGGTAAGTGCGGATATACGCGAATTCGAGCCAGTGTACGATAAACAGAGCTAGTGGATGGAATGCACGTACCGTGTCGTGGTGCTCTGGCTCTTGTGTGACGAGCTGATGGTCGATCGATGGCAATCGGACGCCATATTCGTTTGCAATCGGTGGCAACGGAATGCGATTGCGCTTGTCGGCGAGTTCCATCAACAACTGGTCATGTCGCATATCGAGACACAACTGTGAGGTAGGAGACACTAAGTACGCATGGTGACCCACTGTTAAGTACGCACTTCGCGCGACGGCAGTTGGTTGTAGTGGTGACTCAAGCGCGACGTAATTGCTAACCGAATGTCATCCGCATCGAGCGACTACCAGACGCAACAAAAAAGAGTCAGTTTGGAAAGCCGGAAACGAGCCAGTTTACTCTATCCATCGCACCTGCTTGGCTGCATAGGCTGCGTACTCTTGTGCGTCGAGGAGGATCTCGGTCACGTAGCCTGTTGCAGCACATACATGCGGCCGCCGTACAGTCAGCAGACCGTGATGCGTATAAGCGGAGATCGATTCGCCGCGTGCGACGCTATGGAACGCAGGTAGCAGGCAGCAAGCGCTCGCTACACACGTACGGTGGACAAACTCTTGCAGTTGACTCACGACACGTGGGTCGTGGCGCTCAGCGCCCATGGATGCGAGGATGCTCTGCATCACGTGCGCGTCCAGTGGGAGCTGATCGCCCGCGTCGCTCTCGTCGTGCCCGCCGACGTCTTCGTGGATGCCTTTGAGGTTCTTGAGCTTGAGTGCAGTCTCACTGCCGGTTGCTGCAGCACTGTTGCTGTGACCGACATTAGCTTTCGTCAGCGCTGCTGCGTTCTTCGGCTTGTTGGCTCCGCTGCTCGCGGTAGCAGACGCTGCTGCGGCCGCATTCCCACTCAACGAGTTGTCTGCTTTCGCCATAATTGTAAATGTGTGATTTGTTGTTTTGATTGATACTAAAGAAATCGTGTGAGCTTCATTTTGATACTAAAATCTGTGTCTTGCAGTTCAAAATTCCCTGGCAAATGGCACTATGGACTTAAGCAGGTGAAAAGCAAGTCTCTTGAGTTATATCCCTATAGCTTGTTGCTGTATATATTGGATACCACGCGCACATTGCTTCCTACTTGTCAGCGATGCCACCGTGCGTGAGCTGCAGTGGGTCCAGTAGCTTGTCGAGCTCCGTGGCCGACAAGTCGGTCATCTCGAGCGCAACGTCCTTGACTGCACGGCTGTCTTTGTACGCCGCTTTTGCAATCGCAGCACCAACTTCGTACCCGACAATCGGGTTCAGCGCTGTCACGAGGATCGGGTTCTTCCCAACCAACTCCGCAACGCGTGCGTCGTTCACTGTGAACCCCACGATCGCTTTGTCTGCGAGCACGCGGCACGCATGACCTAACAAAAACAGCGACTGCAACACGCTGTTTGCAAGCACGGGGAGCATGACGTTCAGTTGGAAGCTCCCAGATTGACCGGCGATCGTCGCCGTGACGTCGTTCCCGATCACTTGGGCACACACCATGGCAACAGCTTCCGGAATCACCGGGTTGATCTTCCCAGGCATGATACTTGAACCTGGCTGCAGCGCCGGTAGTGAAATCTCACCTAAGCCAGCGATCGGGCCAGAGTTCATCCACCGCAGATCGGTTGCTATCTTCATGAGACTCACTGCTAACACTTTCAGTTGTGCACTCAGTTCTACTAGAGCGTCTGGTGCACTCAGTGCTTCAAAGAGATTGTCGTTCTGTTCAAATGGCTCGTCACTACTACCAAGTTGGTTTGTAAGGGCTTGACAGACAAGTGCGCCAAAGTGTGGGTGGGCGTTCACGCCCGTGCCAACGGCCGTACCGCCAATCGCAAGCAGCCGCACGCGGGACAGCGCTGACTGAATGCGTGCGACGTTCTTCGTCAGCTGCGACGCAAAGCCACCGAGTGACTGCGCGAGCGTCACTGGCATCGCGTCCATCAAGTGCGTCCGGCCAGTCAACACGACGTGCGTGTGCTGCGCAGCTTTCGATTCGATCGTCTCAATCAAGTGCGTCAGCGCCGGGAGGAGCACCGTAGTTGCTTCGACGTACGCAGCGACGTTGATCGATGTTGGGACGACGTCGTTGGACGACTGTGACATGTTCACGTGGTCATTCGGGTGGATCTTCGAGCCCGACGAGCGCGTTGCAAGTGTCGCGATCACTTCATTCAGGTTCATGTTCGTGCTCGTGCCACTCCCAGTTTGGAAGATCGAGACTGGGAATTGATGTTTGTACGTTGGATAATCCGACACGATTGCATCGACTGCAGCGTGGATCGCTTGCGCCATAGCGGCGTCGAGCAACCCAAGCTCGAGGTTTGCCGTCGCGCACGCACGCTTGACCTGTGCCATTGACGTGATCAGTCGTGGCGTGAACGGATGGTCGAACGGAAAGTTGTCGACCGCGCGCTGCGTCTGCGCCGTGTAGAGCGCGTCGATCGGGACGTTCACGACGCCCATCGTGTCGCGCTCTTGGCGGAATGCACTCGTTGGCGCCGTGGAGTTCGCGTCGGTCATTGTGGCAGTCGTGAGTGAGAGTTGCGGGTGGATGTGTGTCTTGACGTCGTGTGTGGCGAAGAGAGCGTTGTGTGTCTTGATGTCGCAGGTCGCAGATTCAAGAGTGAGCTGCTTGTTTTTGGTGCTTGGTGTTTACGAAGCGTAACTGTCAGCAAGAGCTAAACACATTGAATACATTATTTATGCGCCGCTCGTAAACATCGAGCTAGATAGGACACTGAACACTTGATTTCATGTACTGTGTTTAACGAGTGTCAACTTGAAATTGCACATCAGATCGACAATTGCAACGCCTGACAACCACAGCAGTACGACCAAGTGGCTGCTCTTCGCGTTGCTACCTGTGTGCACCACCTCCACGACAATACCAGCAGCATCTTGCGCGTGTGGACTAGCGGCATTGCAGGATGTGGACGTTCGAGCCGGAGCGTCCAGTCAGGGTGCGCCTACAGTGTATCACATATGATGTCCATTTTGCCATGTCGATGCTTAGTACCTGAGCACTCTCACAGACGCAGTCGTCACGTGTGATTCCTACTCCAGACGCCGTTCCACGTCAACTTGCTAGCGACAGCATTCCAGCCAACCGATGCGTTCGTCCACGCAGCATCACTCAACCAGCTCGAAGTCGTTCGGAAATGGTACAGCAGCTGTGTGGCTGCTCCAACAGTACATGTGTCCATTCAACACGGTGCTGACAGTCTTGCGCTTACACGACAATGAATACAACTCGCTGGCACTTGTAGGATCACACGTGGTCATGACGTGGACGCACCAGACGCGGAAATGAATTACGCACTGTGTGTCGCAGCGCAGAACCAGTGCATCGCAGTGCTCGAGCTGCTCCTGACAAGCGGCGCGGACGTGAACTTGCGCCAGCGCGATGTACGCTTTGTGTCGTGTCCAGAACGCCGCTTTGCCGCACTGCGTGGCTGATTGTGAGTCTGTGGCTGCGATCCACAGGGCAAGACAGCGCTCCACGTCGCGAGTATGTGGGGCCGCGTCGACGCTGCTGCGTTCTTGCTACGCCACGACGCACGTCTTGAGCTTCGCGACAACGACGTGAGGCATGCTCTCTTGCTCGTCTATGAGCTGTCATTACTACACATCCTAGAGTCCGTAGCAAACTAGGAGGCAGCGCGACTGAGTGTCGCCCATTGTGTGTGTATGTGGCACTTGCTATTCGATAGGGCCAAGTGCCGCTGCATGCAGCGTGTCGAAATGGCCACAGTGACATCGTCCAGTTGCTCTTGCATGCTGGCGTCGATCCGTTCGTAATGGACGAGTGGGGCTCGACACCACTGGACCTTGCGTGCGACTGGCAGCGCCTCGACATCCAGACGATGCTGCGCGGTGCGTCGCTAGCGCTGCATTTAACAGCTTCGTAGTACTATCGTCATAGAGCAAGCGGATGACGAATGCGTACTGGCGGTACCTTCGTGTATCCGGTAGACTACCAAACTACTGCGTTTCGTATTGCAGCAACACAGCGCGTCACAGTCGTCGCGCAGTGCGTTGTTGCACACAAATCGACGCTCCCACACGCGGTCTACGCTCGGATCCTGTGCTTTTTATGTGGATGATGACAAAGGTGAGTGCATAGAGTGATCTCAGTGAAGGGCGTAGCATCCGTAGATTGTTGCTTGTAGCTGTCAACACAGGTCGGAATACAACAAGCAGTGATTCGCCGTATTTAGCACTCGTGTGTCACTCGTGTTGTCCATTCTACAATCGTCTGTTGGTCACGTCAACGACATCAAAGCAATAAAAGCGCAACGATGCCGCTCGCGCCGTCAGTCTCGATGACGTCGTTATTGCAAGTGGACCTTGCATCGCTCGGTCCTGACGTCGTTACGGTGCGTCTGTGACAGCGATCCTGCTCTTGCTACTGGTGCTCAAGCCATGTGTGTCAAGGGGCTGATTGTCAGTGAGAGGCTTTTGCATTGACGCGCACAAACACTACACAGCAATACGCGCACAAGGTCGTGCAGCTCCAGCCATCGCGTGCGATCGCCCGAGTGCGTTGTTCATGCAGCTTTTTGGCTATCGAATAGTTGTATTCGTTCTGACTGTTGCTGCTGGGCAATAGGAGAAGCTCCAGATGCTCTTTGTCCTCTCGCAGAAGCTGCTCCAGTGTGTCGTTTCTCGCGAGTGATAATGCTGTTTGCCTGTATCTCTACTACTAACGCCACGTCCTATCGGCTCCTTTGTCTATTATCGCTAGGTGGTTCATAGATGAACGCGCGAGTCTAGAGTGTGTCAATCAGCGTACGTGTAGCAGATAGTAGACTGGAGAAGCGTCTCGTACGTGGTTGGATATAACAATCGCTTTGCTGTGGATCAGGACTCGAACAGGAGCTGCTCGATGCACTACGACAAGCGTATAAACTGCATTCAACGCAGCAAGAGTTTGTCGATGTGCGACCTGCTGAGCCAACCGCGTTGCTCGCGTTGAATCGCTCGCCCAGCACATGCACGATCGCCACGTTATGTGAGGATGCTCAGCAGCAACCTGTCGAGCAGCTGAGCGACGACATGTCCAGCAACAGCATTGCACTGGACGATCGCGAGCTGCTGCCGCGACACAGCAGCACGATAGAACATGCTGCACGCACGATCAGCAAGGACGACGACGACAGCGGTAGACGGTGTGGAGATGACAGTGAACGCGACATAGCGAGCAACACGATCAACAAACGTGACGACGATCAACTGGACGCTGTCGACTTACGAACAACGCGCCAAGTCGACGACAATGAAGAGGATCGCGATGTTGATAGTTTCGCAGCAGCAGCAAAACGAGTTTGTTCAGACGCACAGCGACCAGAGGTTGCAGTAGGAACTGCTGCTGATGGTGATGTTAATGATAAAGAGCCTGTAGCACAGACGCCGCTGATCCCGTCACTGCCGCAGCTGCAGCCTGTCATCGACGGCAACATTGTGACGATACCGTCCGAGGCATCAGCTGCAACACTTGCTGTGTCTGCTCAAGCAGCAGCAGACTCTACACCAAGTGCTGACAGCACGTTTGTTCTGGATACAATCGTTAAAGAGCCGGTATTACTCCTGCCGTCTCCTTATGTGCCTGCACCCGTTGCTGCACCGGCAGTGCGCTCAGCGCTCGAGATCTACCACGACGTCCACTGCTCGACGATCCGGCTGCAGACCTTCACACGTGGCTACTTGGTACGTCCATCTTCACGTATGCCGTGCCGCTTTGATCCATAGACAGAGAGACAGAGAATGCGACATGCTCATGTGCTCCTGTCTCGCGTGTCGCGCGCGCTCTCTTGTGGTGTATTGTCTGTATATCGACAGACGCGCCGGCGATTCTTCCGCATGCTCGAAGAGCTCGTGTTGAAAAGCACCAGCAGCAGCAACAGCAGCAGCAATTGACCAAGTGATTGAGCTACAAACAAAGACAATGTAGGATAGATGATAGACGATACGTAGTACGTTCACAGTCACAAACGCAACAGCTACACACACTACAAAACTCTCTCTCTCTCTCCCTCTCTCTCTCTCTCTCTCTCTCTCTCTCGCTCTCGCTCTCCCATCCGACTGCGTCCCCATACACTCACACGTCACACGCCACAACATTCCGCCTTCCAAGTCACTCACTCACTCACTTCACTGGCCATTTCCGCCACGAGATCGATCGATTCGAACGGCGATCACGTAGCCGTTCACTTCCGCACGATCGTAGCGTTCTACAATCCAACCACAACCACCAGCAGTCCACGCCCGTCAGCACCGTCTCGCTCTCTCTCGCTCTCCTACCTTTCCAACCTCCTTAACACACACAGTCATCGACAAACGTACCGATTGCGATCCACGCATGTTGCGGCTCGTAAAACCGCACGAGCCCCAGCAGTCGATCGTCTGAACGATCGGGTACGTCCGCACGCTCGACGGGCCCAACGGTCTGAAACAATTCTTTCAAACTCTTCCAGTGTGTCTCCGGTGGCAGCTGTTTGACCCCCAAAGAGAGCCAGTTCAGAGACGATCAATGCTCTTTGTACGGAATCAATGCAACGTACGTTGTCGATGACGATCTGTCGATCGTTAAGAGCCGGTGCAACGCTCTGAAATGCATGCAACATAAATCCACAACGCTGCTGCTGCTGCTGATAATGAGGATGAGGATGTGGATAGTGCAGTAAAGGAGGAGGAGGAGGATACAGCAGTTGTTGCGGCTGTTGTGCATAGAAATCGGGTGGCAGTAGCGGCGGAAACGGCAGCAGCCCCTGTCGCATGCTGTTCTGGCTCTGCCTGCCTGGAGGATAGCGAGTGTTGTTACTGTTGCTGGTGTCGCCATTCCGCGTGCGGTTGACAATGTTCGAGATGCTCCCACCATCTGGTTCGCGGTCTTCGCGCACAAAGATCAAACGATCGTTCAACGTTGAGTTTGTGAGTTGCGTAATTGCTGCTTGTGCTTCGTCAGGATGTGCGTACTCGACAAGACCACAGCCTTTTGAACGACCCGTAGATTCTTCTAATACTAGAGAGAGAGAGAGAGAGAGAGAGAGAGAGAGAGCAGTGGTTAGCTCAAATACTGGTGTAGTTATTTTATTATTATTATATATAGTGTACAATATTATGTACTAGATTTATATCGTAATGTATTATATTATATATATATATATACCACACAGAGAAACTCACGCATACGTCGAGCCAGTGTGCAAGGCAAACGTACCGTCTGCGTGGACAACGCGTCCAACTTGTTTCATGTGGTCTTTCAGATCCTGCCACTTGGTCGTCCACGCCAAATTGCCAACAAACACACGACAGCCGGCGCTGCTGCTGCTATTAAATCGATTGCTGCTGCCGCGTCGCTCGTCGCGGTCGTTCCGGACAAAGATCGTGCGGTTCGCGAGCACCGAGTCGTTCAGTTTCGCAATGGCGGCTGTTGCCATTGCGGGCGTTGCAAACGTGACGACCCCACAGCCTTTCGACCGGCCGTCGGGTGCAGTCAAGACAATTGCGTGGGCGACATCGCCACCTGCAGTTGCCATGTGGTGCTGTAGCATCGACGATGTGACGCTCCACGATAAATTACCAACGTAGACGCGCTGCGCTGCGACCGACGAGTCGGTTGGAGACGATGCTGGCGGATGGGGAGTTGATGGAAAAGAGACGGTGGAAGCAGCTGTGGATAAACGCGCGAGTGCTTAGTAGTTGCAGTGCGGTGTGGATAGAGTGAAGGAGAAGAGATGTGGATGACGTACTGTTGGTTGTGAGAGGCGTGTTTGTGCGTAACCCACGTGGTGGATATGGCGCTGCGTGGGCGACGCGATCCGTGCGTCGGCTGGTGCATTTGCATGCGATTGCGAGTGTGAGGCACATGCAAACGTAGTGCTAGGATAGAGTTGCTGTACGGCACGTACGTGCTCTTGAATTTGCCGCTGCTGTACCTCTGGGGACTTGCGCTGCTGTCGCAGTGAAGCGGTACGTCGTCTGTGTCGTTGCAGTTCGTCCTGCTGTCCGTGGATGGCTCTGATGAGCGGTCATTCGGGATCTCGTTGTGACAACTGCTGGGCTTGTTCTCCATGATGTCCATCATAGCGCTCTCTTGCTCGCATGCGTGGCGCAGACGCAGACACGCAACTCCACGAGGTTGGGCGATGATGTTGATGTTGATGTGCTGGTGCCGATTTCAGAGATTGAATTTGACTAACTTGATACGATCTTCAAAAAGAAAGTTATGTATTACTATAGTATAGTAAATGTGTTTACGATCACTTGAAATTGAAGCACGATTAGCATAGATGTATCACTTCGAGCCGCGCATCAGCACAAGCACAAAGTATCGGCCTCATTAGCATTCGCGGCAACATCCATTGCGCATTGCGGTCGCTGCCGGCATAACTGTCTTGCCTTTTAGCTGTTAACGCCGCACCAACACATATCTCGCATAATTTTGAAAGGACATGATTAGTATACCAGATTTGTAATTAAGATCATGCTTTAATCGATAAAATGTGTCGATATAAGTAAGTGGCATGTTGAATGCGACCACGATCTCAACTTTGTCATTCATAACCTGTTACACCGAGCTGTACACGTTCAGCTGCGCTGCGATCCGCTCCTGCTGCTCCTTGCTTGCGCTCTTTCATCCTACCTCTGTCTGCAGGCACACACATACGTCGAGATGTTGCCTATGACGAGCAGCTCTCCGCGCCGACGCGGCAATGCAGCTACTTCGAGCGCTGGCCGCCGGTCGCGCTGGCCTCGCGTCGCGCTCGCACTCGCTGCTGGCGTGCTCTGCATCTTCTTCTGGATGCAGTACACGATCCTGAGCACGAACTTGGGTGGACTCGCAGCACGCGCACACACAACCGCGCACACGAAGCAGGGTCCAACTGCAATCATGCGCGCTAGCAACCCGACAGTGCAGCGCGTCGGTGACCACGACAACGATGACGGCAATGACAGCAACGTCCATGCCGATGGTGGCACTCCAATTGGCTTTGACGCCTTGAATCGCCAACATCCCGCACTTCGCACCAACACACAGCCCGCTGCTACCACTGCAGCTGTTAATACAACAGCCGCTGCCACTTCTACCGTCGCTGCTGTCTCGCCTGCAGAGCAAGCGCACCGCCGCACTGCTGTCGTCGACGCAATGCGCTTTGCGTGGTCAAACTACGAGAAGTTTGCATTTGGCGCCGACGAAGTCAATCCCCAAACCGGCAAGCGCAAACAGAACGTCTGGGGCGACATTGCAGTTTCATTAGTTGACGGGATCGATACGTTGTTCGTCATGGGCCTCGATGCAGAATTCAAGCGCGCACGTGCATTTGTTGCAACGTCGTTGTCGTTCGATCATCTAGGGAAAGACGGGACGAAAGTGTCGATATTTGAGACAATCATCCGCGAAGTCGGCGGTCTCTTGAGTGCATTTGCGCTCTCAAATGACGTCATCTTCAAGCTCAAAGCGCAGGAGCTCATGGATTTGTTGACGCCAGCGTTTGAGGAAGCCGAGGGCGTGTATTATACATTATTCAATCCCCATACGAAACAACGATCGTTTGCGAGCTGGGCCGGCTATCGGTACGTTGAGTAGGGGGCGGCGGCGCCGTGTAGTATTAAACTGGCTCTCTCTGACTCGCTCTTTCTGGGGTACACACAGCGCCCACATTGCAGACGTTGGGACGCTCCAGCTCGAGTCGCGCTACCTATCGGACATCACGGGCGATCCAAAATATGCGCGTATGGTACGTCGACTAGCTCTTTTTTGTGTGTGATGCTCGAAACCGGCTCTTGGACTTATATTTACGGCAATAGGGCGACGCGTTTTACAAAATCCTCCAACGCGAAGGCTCATTCAATCACTCCGGTCTCTTCCCAGTCCACTTGAATGCTGCACGTGGCACATTTGACAAACGCTCGGTCATCACGTTTGGGGCATTGGGCGATTCGTTCTATGAGTATTTACTGAAAGTCTACTTGTACAGCGGCGAGTTGGAGTCGGATATGTATTTGCGACAATTCTACGACGCCGCAGTCGATGGGTTAGCAAAGCATCTACTCGCGTATTCTGAACCGGATGGTTTGTATTATCTTCGCGAGCTCGTGCTGCCATCGCTGTCGCACACCGAGCATATGGAACATTTGGTGTGTTTCGTACCTGGGATGTTGGCGCTCGGGACACTGTCGACGCAGAATGCAACAAATGGTACCATCCAACTGCGGAATGCGAACCATTTGGAGCTCGCGACGAAATTGATGGAGACGTGTGTGGCAATGTATTTGAGACAACCGACGTCGTTGTCGCCGGATAGTGTGACGTTTCCGCACATGAAACCGCGCGATCCGAGTTACAAATTGCGCCCGGAAGCGATCGAGAGTTTGTTTTACCTGTATCGTGTCACAAATGATGTGCGCTATCGAACGATTGGGTGGCAGATCTTTCAAGCCGTGGAGAAACATGCGAAGCTGCCGTTTGGCTATGGCGCCGTGCGCGACGTCACGCGCATCCCGCCGACGCACGAGAACAAGATGGAGAGTTTCTTCTTGGCCGAGACACTCAAGTACCACTATTTGTTGCAATCGCCCAACGACGTCTTGCCACTCGACGAGTGGGTGTTCAATACAGAAGCGCATCCATTACGAATGCGAAAACGGCAGCAAGCGCCACAAGAAGACGACGAGGACAAGGAATGAAGTGTGCCACAAATACATGGTGCAAAAAGAACATGAACCGTATGGTCGTATGTATTTGTAACGCACGTGTGTTACGGTCTCGGATTTTCGTCTTTTACGCGACAAACAACTCTCATGGTGCTTTCGTGTCAGTTGAGGGCCTTTGCTCTTTGTCCTTCGTTTGTTGTGCAACGTGATCGTGCACCGAATCAACTACGATAAATAGATCGCCTGTAAATGTAGCAAATGCAACAAATCCATTCCAGTCAGTTCGAAGTAGTTCAAATACCCACCTGTGTTACAAATGCACCTGTTTTCGGTGCAACCGATACAGTGTATTTGTAGTGAATGTCACAGTTCATATAAGTGCAACAAATCACACCCACAGCGCATGTCGTTCGTCTTGACAAACATCCAGCGCATCGACGTTCACATTCAGATTGCAAATAGTCTGCATGTGCGACAAATGCCACAAATATTCGTGCATAATGCGGCTCGAATCAGTGCCTCGTAAATACTATCTACTTGTATTTCAAGTAGCAAATACAACGACATCACTTTTCATAATATGTACCCAAATGTAACTTAGACATACGAAAAAAATACTTTTCGCTAGCCATGTCAAGGAATTCCTGTATTTTATGCCAATCCCAAAAAATCGTGAATACCATCAAGTCAGACAATCATATCGTAGCTGATTTTTGTATATACTGCGTGGTATTGCTTCACAAAGTAGGTACTATAAATCACTGGGGCATGTATACATACACAACAAGATATACATAATTATATCACCGCATGCTCAAATGAAACATTCACAAGCCAAGAATACACAAATATAGTTTTGTTCCAAATACAACAAGTACGTGTTATTTATTTTGACAAATTTCAAGTTATAATATAGCAAGATCCATGCATGTACGCAAATACCACAGCATATGTGCTGTCACAAACAGATCTTGAGTTCTGATTACATATCGAATTAACATGTTTAAGTGTTTCAGTCGTATATGTCAAAGTTGTCCATATTTTGATAACACGTGCTTCAAGGTTGACCGCAAAAAATGTATAGATGTATAAGTGGCACATTTTCACGGCATCTTACAAAACAAACAGAAACACACAAAGACACATATCCATGCCATGAAACAACGATGTCACATTGCACACAGTAGAAAGCCTGCATATTTTTACATCCTACCGAATGACTACAACCCGAATCAAAATCAACACAATCGTAGTTTGTATACCATCACAATGCGTTCTTGAATGTACAAAGTACGCATGTTTAGTATGTGCTGCCGAATGAAAATGAAGTGTTCGATGCCGATTGGATACCGCGTTAAAAATTTAGAATTTCCACAAAAGTGCCACATATATTTCAGCAACGAAAAGACAACGATTCGAAACGAAAAACTGTTACCATTACCAAAACTTCATGTTACACGACTGAAAGACGAATCGTTCTATATTTGCTTATTAACACTTAACGGATAATCGATTTTATGACTCGTAAATATGTGCGCAATTGTCTTGCTCTAATGGTGGTACAATTATGAAAGTACAACTATGAAAGTAGTACTTTGGAATATTCCAACCTCATCCAAGCTGATGCCGGAATACACAAACTTGTTTCTCGCGCATTAGTCGTATTCATTAAAGACATGACTCCTTTTTTGCAGTGAATACGAAAAATGAGAGGTTCTGCATGCTCCTTTATTTCATCAAATAACCCAACCATATTAGCACCGCAGCTTGAAAATGTCAGTGCACAGTATATCTCGTGCAGACCTTATCAAAACCCTATTCATGTACACGTTTGCATCATGAGAACGACTGATGGTATTTAATAGGATAGAAAACATAAATCTGGCACTATAGAGTCTAGCAGTTTTGTCGTCAAGTTAGACGAATGCATATGTTTAGCAAAATAGCAATGTAATACCACATTATACCACTCCATAGAATATCGACCATTCAAAGAAAAAGATATTACGTTCAGTCGGGAAAGGGTTTCACACACGCTGAATAAAAGCTTCGTTTAGTGATAAGCAATTCAACAGTATGTACGCTGTAAAAACGACGGAATTAGCTTTTAAGGATTGTACTATTTTCGATGTCAAAACGCAAACATTCGGTTAGGCGTTATTTTCGGCCACATTTTCATGGAAGTGGTATGTGTTCAAAGTGTGGTGATATGCTCTAGGTTGGTCACGATGTGAAGGGCTAAACGAGCAAACAATTAGGTCGTGATTGGTTTTCTACAGACTTATCTTTCGTCATCAGCTCACCAAATCACATAGGTGGATGAGCTCAAAGATGGATCGTAATCAGCGAGTACCAATTGTTTACTATGAACATAACGAGTGGATGTTGTCTTAAGAAAAAGAGTGGTACGGGATAAAATTATCTGTCAACGCGCACCAGTGGCAACGTTGGTGTTTATATGATTGATTTGTTGTTTGCACTTACATTATGAGTGATCGTTTGCAAACTTAGTGAAAGCAACAATAGGGCTATTTTCATGTTTTGCTGACACTATGTAGCAATGTAATGTATGCCTTTGCACGCAGTCCGTGCGGTATTGCACCTCGTATCAATGCACACGGTAGAAGCACACATGGCAAATGCTGCTCAGTGGAGCATGTCACAAATATCATGTAAAATGAAATATGTTTAGTGGCAATCAACACATGGACCTATAAGAAAGAGTTAGCCAATAAGAAGGGCAAACAATATACAGTTATACAGCCACCACTGTTGACAGCGTCGTCGTATATGTATATTATAAAACGTGTGCATATACGCGTTTTGTATACGTGTATGAGATAAGAGTTTCAACTGCATAAAATAGGTTTGTTTTACCTTTCATGTTTAGCATGTACAATATATACTACTATATAAATTAAGGCAACAGACACACAACAGAGTTTTTGTGCTTGCTGCGCCGGTGAATGTGTTAGCTTTATGCCTCTCCTAACGTGCATTTGTAATGCGTCGAAGTATACGAACAGTGTGTTGCCCATTTAATTCCAGCGACTTGAAATTTTGTAGCGCCAAAATATGGTTTGGCATACGTGACAAGTATTTGCGAATTGAGAAACACATATAAATACATTGTGACAAGTGTTTTCACATGATTCGGAAATGCGATTGTTTATTCTGTACGCGTTATGCAAGACATATAAGGTACCACCCATTTCATGAACGAGTATGTACATAAAAGTGTTACCTTTTCTCGTGGAATTAATCAATGATACCCCGCTCAATCATTCACACAAATGTTGCAATGGGCTTTGTCGATATAACATGCATTGGACATCACCACTTTGTGGATTGCAGAAGTAGTCGATCATTAATGTATGATCTGTCATGAGCACTTTCGGCATGTCAAAGCTGCCTATCTTAAACACTCAGCCAGCACTTTTGTATCTTACAGTAGCAGCACTCACCGACTTTTTTGATAATAACGTTGGTCACCACGTTTCACAGCAATATTTTATTGCTCTATCTTTTCGTTCACAAATCATTCGAGTCCCTAATGCTCACAAGAAAAATTTGTTCTAACACTTCGATATATATTCTGCTCGCTACCTTTCTGACACGGACAGTAAAAACAGAAGTTACATTTCGACATAAGTCGCCTGATTAGTCAGCTAAAGTTGTTCAACATGTGATTGCTGGCAATTGGCAGAGGTGAAGACATAAGGGCCTGGATTGTGTGTCGGTGTCTCGGTCTGGTTTTGACGAATGTGTTTAGGGTTGCAAACCTTGACGTCAAATTGTCAAACAAAAAATTGGCAAGCGACAAAAAGCAAAACAAGCACGCGCAACATACCAAGAAAATTGCAGCACAACGCACAAACCACGCAAGCAGCGCGCAGCTTCGCACGCCAAGCAGCACAACCATCGTCTGCGACGAGGTAAGGGGAAGCACCTGATTGTATGCATGTAGTAGATGGTGTGCGTGGTGGCGCTCGCCACGAGCTCGCCCGTACACGTCCGCTTGGCGACTGTTCTACTTGAGTATGAGCGACGACTGACTTACACTGTGTGTGAATGACTCTGTGGCCTACAGACCCGATGAACGTCACCACTGCTGCGACGCCAAGCAAACGAGGGCGTCCTGCTCGCAATGACGCTGCGACGTTAGAGTGGAAACACGATATGATCGACACGTTGATGCGTTTACGCTACGCAGACCTTCTTGCTCAATACAATGGTGCGTAGAACAACGCGGCAGTCAAAACGGCATGAATCCTCCTTGCAAACCAGATCAGCTCT
>JAADXH010000713.1:0-17827 GCA_023337595.1 Globisporangium camurandrum | reverse complement strand
TTCACCGCACTGCCGATCGTCACGACGACGAAGATATAGACGGCCGTGATGCCGTACGACCCGATCCCGATCGCCCGCAAGCCATCGACAATGTTGTCGCTCACTGCAACGACGCAGAACGGCATTGTTGCATCACAATAGTTCTCGCGCGTCGAACCGGTCGGGTCGAATGGCGTGAGCGACCACCAGCTCACGCCATCGCGCGTGTGTTTCGTCACGTTCACGGAGCGCATCGTGAGCGACCGTCGCAACACGCCGCTCGTGGCCGTGAGCTGGATGATCGGCGGAAAGAGTCCGTCGACGCGGATCGCTACTTTGTTATTCGTCTCCATCTCGTCGGTCTCGTCAACACGCTGTTTGATCATCGGAATGAGATCGTTCCGGTGTTCAGACGTCAGCGCGACGCTGTACGTGGCTTTCACGACCTGAAAGTCCGTCGGCCCTGGGCGTTCAAACGTAAACGCCATCGTCCAATTGAGTACATCATCACTCGCCTGGAGCTGCGTGACCAACTGGTTGATCCGCGGCGGTGACGTCGTCCAGATCTCGCGACTGAACGCATCAAACTCGAGGCGCTGGACCGACGCACCATCTGTGTTTTTCGGAATCGAGATCGATGGCGACGCACGGTCCTGGCCAACAAACAACGAGATCAACGTCCCCTGGGCGTCCGTAATCCCCATTTCGACGTCCGTCACGCGCACGCGATTCGCTGTCGTGCTTGGGTTTGCAGAACTAAACAACGCCAGCGGCCCGACGAGACACAACAACAGTACAAACAGCATCACGCCGGCCGACAACAGTTTGGATTTCAGTGGCTGGCGCTGCTTGCCTTGTAAGACGTCGGCATTCGCAACGCGGCCGCGCATCTCGCGCTTGACGAGAAACAGATGCGCTGCCGTGTCTTCCAGCAACACCCAGTGCGACCAACTCAGCGACGTCGTCGTACAGACGTAATCCAACAACGCACGCAATTCAAACAGAAACGGCGCCGCCATGACGAGCCCAAACGTCTGGTTGTTGAGGTTCTTAAAAAACGTCGACGACTCTTTCGTGGTTGTCGCCGTCGTGTCGCTGTACTTGCTGCCCTGGAACGCTGGGTACCCATATCGGATCTGCAACGCACTCAACCACAGCGACGCACAGTGCAGTAGATAAAACACAATCAACGCTGGCCGGTGTTGCAAGTAGATACTCGTGTGCATCGGTAAGAGCCACATGACGCTCAGGTGCAAGATGAGTGCATGCGCGTACTGCAACAGTAGCTTGGACCCGAGCGACCGACAGACGTACGCGACGCGGTCCCACAGAATACAACCGACCTCGAGCACGACGACGAGCACCAAATACGCCGACAGCATCGAACTCGACGTCAGGCGCGTGTCCGCGGCAGCAGACGCAGCAGCACTGCGGTGCGTATCGGGCTCCCCAAGAGCCGGGAAGAAGAGTACAGCAAACACGGTCGCAAACAGCTCGAGCGTGAGCGACGCCGTGTAGTAATCCCACCCTGGCTTCTCGCCCGTGATCGCAATATGGATGTCCTTGTCCCACTGCGCCGGCGGGTCGCACACGACGGCGTCGACGTACGCACACAGGCGCGGGAACGTCCGTTGCCAGAAAGAGCGCTTCTGCTGTTGCGGTGTAAAGTCCAGATCGACCGAGTCGTCGATCTCGACCTGCTGGGAGTCGACTGCGCTGCTCGTGTTAACAGCTGCGCCGCCGCTATGTGGCATAAACGACACGGTCTTGCGACCAGCAGCTGCTCCTGCTGCTTGTGGGTCCGAGTGTGTACCGAGCGAGAACGGGAACCCGCTCGACGGCGGGGGTGAGTTGAGCGGAGTCCCGACGCCGTCGCTCGCTCGATGATCGTCAGGTACGTCGTCGCTGTCGGAATCGCCGCCGCGTGCGGCAGCAGCAGAAAGCGCAGCGTCGTTGCGCGCACGTTCGCTCGCGTCCTCCTGGGCTTGGAGCTCTTCGAGCATCTCGGCAGCGAGGTCGTTTCGATTCTCGACGCTGCTCATGCTCGGCGTGCCAAAGTTGTTCCGACTCCGTCGCTGGCGCGCGGTCGTGAACCGCGCAGCAGCATTCGCGACTGCGGCTGCTTCAGTGATCGTCATCGCTGGCGTCGCCGTTGTTGGCGACGATGGTGATCCACGCGCTCTGTCACGATCACCGTTGCTGTTGCCGTTGCCATCGCCGTCGTTTCCGCGACCGACAGCAGCAGCTTGCTCAAACAGTCCTTGATCAAACGCAGCGTCGAACGCGTCGTCGATCGAGTCGTGCGACGACGCATGGGACATAAAGCTCAGACCGTGGCGGGCGCCGCTTTCGCTGAGGCCGCCGTCGCCATTGGTTGCGTTTGCTTCGAGCCACAGCCCTTGTGCAATGAGCTCCCGGCGGTGCCACATCATGCAGAGCAGGACGTAAAAGTTCCACTGCAAGCCACCCACGACGCTCGCCGTGCCTTCAAGTGCCGAGCCGTCAAACTTGTAGAGCCCAAGCAACACCGTTGGCTGGATCGGTTCGATTTCAATCAGTGCGGTGTTGGCCGATGCCGCGCAATACGGCTGGACGCTCGGGTAGTAGAGTCCGTTCTCGCCGAGCTGCAGACAGAATACCGACAACTGGAACGCATATCGGAGCGCAATCACTGCATACGTCTGTTGTTGGTTCCGACACACAAACGTCAGACACATGCGTTGGATGTGAGTAAGATCGTCAGCCAGTTAGAGATGGTAACAACAACAGCAGCAATGCAAACGTACGTAAGCGAGCAAGTAGACCCACGCAAGTGCGTTCGGTCGCGGGCTCTCAAGGATTAAGAACCCAAACGTCGCGAGCACAAAAACGAGGTTGAGCACATCCGCCTGTGCCGTGAAGCAGAGGATCATCGACAAGCACGTGATGCCCGCTGTGTTGCTCCGAGCGACGTTCCACGCGAGCTGCACGAGTTCGCCAATGTTTGGTTCGTACTCGTCATCGTCGTCATACTGCACGGTCTCAAGCTGGAACGCAGCGTTCTGCAGACTATAGAGTCGCCGGTAGACCGGGATGCGCCACGCCAGTAGACTCCGCGTCGACGTCTCATCAAACTCGGCGTCCTCCTGGTCAGCCAGCGCGCTCTCGTCGCCCGTGACACTGCTCCACTCGCTCGCAGCTTCGTCTGGCGCATCGGCTTCGTCTGCGGCAGCGTTTGCAGCGCGTTGTAATGCAAACTCGCGTGGATTCGGCAGCTGCTTCTCGTCCAAGTACGCCGAGACGCTGTCGCCGACAGCTTCCAGCGGCACGGCGAACGCAAGCGCAGACAGAAACTTGGGAAAGTCCTTCGCTGCGTCGGGCTGGAAGCTGTACTTGACGCCGTACTTCGTGCCGTCGTCCGGTCGCACGGTCACCTCCAAGCAGTACAGACTCGGGGACAGATCGTCGAACTGGACTTTCGAATCACTGAGCTCAAACGACACGACATCGCGCCACAAAAACGTCGTCTTGAGCTTCTTCCGCCGTGCACGGCTGCGGTGCTTCAGTGCAACTTCTTCGTCCTTGTAATACACCAAGTGGCGCTTGTCGAGCACGACGTACCGATGGAGGAACGTCGGTTGGATCCACCGCAGCAAGAACGCAAGCTTCGCGCGTGGGACGTACTCGCGGCGGTACTTCATCCACCCAGCAGTCGTCTCGCCGTCCCAGTTGAGCGAAAACGTCGCCACCGGGTCACTCGCGACACTGAACGGCCCTTCGCCCATGCGTGAGACCGCACAGACGCGGAACTGGTACGTCGTCCCCGGTCGCAGCCCTTCGATCGTCACAAACGATGCATCGCCATTGCGCTCAACGACGTCGCCAAAGTCCCCCAGCAACGTCATTGACGGGTACACTTGCCGCGTAATCCGATAGAACCGGATCTTGTGCAAACTATTGCTCGGTGGGTCCCACGCAAGCGTCACGGCGTTCTGTGTCGTCTCGACAACGCGCGGTCGCGACGGCGCCATTGGGGGGAGGTTGTAATGTAACCCCATTGCAATGTCCATGAGCTCCTCGACTTTCTGCACGAGCTTCGATACAATGATCTTCAGCCGCGTGATCCCCGCACTCTTGTCGCGCTTGAGCGCAAACCACTGCGCAGTCCGGAGACGGTAGAACGCACGCACGATCTCTTCGCGCCGTACAGGCGCACGCTGGCGTTCGTGCTCGAGCAGCCGCAAAACGTCCTGGTACGCTGGCGCTGCGAGCATCTCGCACTGGATCGACAGCAGCACGAAGATCGCAATGAGGCCGTTCGGCGCACCCGTCGACGTAACGCCGAGGATGTTGGCGATTGAGAGACACGTCGTTGCAGCGCCGTCCGTGTCGGCGCCGGTGCCGCTACCAAGGCGACAGTTGGTAAACTGCGTCTTAAAGTACGGCGCCTGGAGCACGACGATCACAAACAAATGGGCCCAGTTCCACTTGCGCAAGTACTGGATCCACGGACTCGCTGGCTGTCGCGCGTCGTCGAGGCGCGCGAGCATGAGCATTGCGCCAATCAAGTACGGCAAGGACGCCAGGCCGCCCTGTGACGCCCCCAGCACAAACACGAGCACGAGCAGGAGCGGGAGCCACGCACAGAGCACCGTGAACTCGAGCCAGTACCATACGTGCTGCCGCGTTCGGAGCTCATAGTCGTCGCCATCCAAACGCGCCAGAACCTTGTCGCTGTCGTCGTGAGTATTGCTGTTGCCAGTGTGCGTGCGGCGCATCACGTCAGTCGCCGAACCATTGCCGCTGCTCTCTGCAGTCGCAGTCGTCGTACGGTCCACGTCACGACCGAGTCGATGCGTCTCAGGGAGCAAGTACACGCTCAGGAGCGCGACAAAGTCCGTCATGAGGCCCCACTTGTGCTGGTCACTCAAGACGAACCACTGCTGGTGCGACAGCGGCACGAACGACCACGGTGGGATGTCCTGCATGTCGATCGAAAGCGGCGGTGGGAACCACAGCATTGCGGCGTACTCGAGTACGATCACGACCGACAGGAGCGCTGCGAGCACGTACCAGCGCGCACAGACGCTCGCTGCGCGCGCGTACATGAGGCCGTAGACCACGAGCATGTAGACGACGGAGACGACGTCCTGGCGCACAAAGCACGAGATTGTGAGCAGCAGCATGACGACGTTCACGGACGCGCGGCTCGCGTAGCCGACGCAAAAGTCCCGAAAGCACGCGACAAAGTCGTCCTGGTCGATCCGCGTCGGCACCGGTGGCGTCGCAGACGGTTGCGCAAAGCGCGTGCTGACGCGCTTGCGTCGTGAAGGCATCGAGGGTGCTGGCATCGGCACCGCAGTCGGAGCACTCGTTGTTTGTGGCGCACGTGGCGTCTGTGACACGAACGACGAGTCAATATCGCCCTCCACATCATGCTGAAAGAAACGGTCCTCGCGATCGTCGTCGTCGTCAAACGCTTCGACCGACGACGTGCGACGGCGCGTTGCGTCGAGGTCCGGATCGCCAGCCAAGTTATGTGCGTCCCGCTGGCGCGCAAAGTCGGATTCAAACCGCGCAACGAGCACGTCGACGTCGTCGCTCTGCTGCCGCTTGACCGTCGACACAGTGGCGTCAAAGTACTGCGCGACGCGCTGGATGCAGCACATGAGCATCACGAGGAGCTGCCGTGACAGCAGCGTCCAGAGCGGCGCGGCGCTGGCGTAACTCGCATCGATGCGCTCGGGTAAGCGCACAAGACCGACCCAGTCGCTGCTGTCGCCTGTGCGAAAGAGCGTGTTGATCGGCGTGCCGTCCGCGTTTTCAGCATCCGCGTTGGAATCCGGACGGAAGACGTCGAGCTGGATCGCGTACTTGAGCACGAGCGCGACGGCCGAGAGCCAGAAGAGCGGGAGCCACAAGTTCTTCCACGAACCTGCAAGTGGGCGGCCGCCGACGAGGACGAGCACGTACAGCGCGCCGATCAAGCTGATGTCGTCGAGCGCCGCATACATCGCAACGATGACGACAGCGGTCGTGCTAAACTGCGTCAGCACTTGCTGCAGTGCTTCGAGCGCCATGCGGATCTGATCGACGCGGCGACTGCGGCCGACGGCAAACAGATCGTACGCGTGGGCCGTGCGCAGGAGCGACGCAAGTTGCCAAAAGCACAGCGCCATGACAATTGCAGTCGGTAGTAAGTAGATAAAGACACCCGAGAGACCGGAGCTCGACGCGTGGTCCTCGAGGCCGCAGTCACGCGCCGTCATGAACGCAGGCGTGAACACGTGGTCGTCCAAGAACGACGCGACGCCCGCAAACTGGTACACATAGCGTGCAATCAAGATCCCAATCTGCACGAGCAATGCGAGCGACCACAGGATTTTCATGCGGAACGACGACTTTGGCGCGAGCGCGAGGCCGCCCAAGTGCGTCCCCAACAGCGTCACGAGCACCACGAGCTGCGTCGTGCCGACGAGGTTTGTGTTCAGGCGCGACGTCCCGCGCTCCGACTCGACCGCGACGACGACGAGCGCCACGTAGCACACGACGACGCCGACCGTTCGAAACATGTTGTCGACTTCGAGCGCAAGGCGCGAGAGGAAATAGAGCGGGTGTTGCCGCGCTTGGTGCTGCGTCCGCAGACGCTCGTCGATCGTGTCTTTGTTCGTGACGTAGATCACGAGCTGGATAATGATCAACACAATGATCAGGAGCTGCGCGAGAAACAGCGTCGGGTACAGCGACCCCCACGTCTCGGAAGTCGAGCTGTAGCACTCGAGCCCGACGAGCGCAAGGTCGCTGTTCGATGAACAGTCAATGTTGCGCACAAAGACTGCGAGGCACGCGCCAAGCGCGTAGTAGAGCAACACGCGCCAGAAGCGACGTCGGTGCTCAAAGAAGAACATGAGCAGCACGGCAAGTACGAGGTAGCCGATCTGGAGGAACGACACTCTCGTGCTGATCGCCACCGCTGTGATGTATGAAATCGAGAATGGCGTGCGGTTAAGTTGACTGTCCGCGACCGCTTAAAGCAATGAAAAGGATAACGCACCGACAATGATGAGCAGCACGAGTCCGTCGAGGTGCGTCGCGACGACTTGCTTGGCGTCGAGGACCCAGAGCTCGAGGATCTTGCCATATCCACCCTTCATTTGCTATGTACGAAAGAGAGAGCCAGTTGAACATCACAAATGTCCGTTTGTCAGTGTTTTGTAAGCTGTTGTAGTACGAATACCACCCATTATCTAGCGACCACTGAGACGTACGTTCAACATGTCGGCCTGGAGCCGCAGATCCGCCATCGTTGCACGTTCGTTGTCGCCGTCGTTCATACCAGCGTCAACGACGTCCACGTCGATCACGTCCGACGTCTCACTCGCGCGTTGTTTGAGCTGCACCAGCTCCTGCTGTCGCTGCAACTCGCGCAAGACGTCCTGGTACTGCCATCGTGTCCGGATCGAATAGTAGATGAACACGAGACAGATGTTGTGGACGCTCAAGTCTAGGAACGGATAATCGAACGCTTTGAGACCGTAGGCAACTGCATCGACATCTTCCGAAATGACAACGTTGCCTGCGAGGTTGCTCATATACTCGGTGATCGACAGTGCGGTGCCGTAGACGATCAACACCCAAATCACAACTGGCGGCGACGCAAGGCCGTAGAGCGCAAGCGACAGGAACGCCCACGCCAGCAACGGCAGCGACGCGTACGACGGGTACGAGACGCACCAGACGATCGCAGCAGCGCTTGCGAGGAGTAACCCGCCTTCTTGCAAGAACACGCGCACGATGAACGGCTGTGTCTTTAGGAGAAACGCAATGTCGACACTGGGCGCTTGGTCCATTCCATCAGTGTTCTCCGTTGCATCCAACACGTCGGTCGAGTGGCAGCGGTCGCGCGCAATTGCTGCGTGGATCTTCCACAGCACGGCGCTCATGAGCAGCAGCAAGAACTGGCTCGATGCAAACACGTAGCACGACCAGCTGACGTGCTTGGCGCGAAAGTCACAGACGCCAATATACAGCGCAGCGTCCTGGACAGTTGCATTGCTGCGCACGTCGTCCAACTGAAACACGTACCACGCAGTCGTGATCAACACCGAGAGCCCGAGCAGCAATTTTGTCATGCGTGGGCCAAGAAACAGCGCTTCAGTTGACGCATTCGACGTTGCGGTAGTTGTAAACACGAGCTGCGCGAGTGTGACTTTCTGGTTCCAGAACGTCCAGTTGATTAGCCGCAGCAATAGCAGTATGAAATAAATGCCCGTTGCAATCGCTGGCCGCGACAGCGCAGTCACAAACAGCAATGTGCTGCACAGACGTTCAAGCCACCGGCGCTGCTTGATGCGGCGATCGAGCGTCGCAGCTGCTGTCGTCGGTTGCGGCTGGTTGACGCCGACAGCGCCCGCGTTGTCGACGAGTTCGAAAAAGTCAAATGCATAGTTGTCTAGTCGCGTCTGTTGTTGTTGTTGTTGCTGCTGGCGCTTTAGCTTTGCGAGGACGTAGAACGCGTGGAATGCCGCAACGACTGCGACCAGCACGTCGACGCCGATCGTTGCAAAGTAGTCGCGCACGCTGTCGAGGTCGTACAGCCCAAACAGCGACGCTGCGCTTGTCCGCGTCCAGCGCTCGGCGCGCAAGCGGTCCGCAGCAAACAGAATCACGACAGCCGCATGCGCTGCTGCTGCGAGAACTGCCACAACCAGCGTTACAAACGTCAGTGCGCGCGACTCGAACGACCAGACGACGCCAGCACAGAACACAACAAGGTAGAACAGCGACACGATGCTCGCGCGCGCGCCGATAGCTACGAGCAGACTGAGCGCAAAAACGATAGTCGAGCCTATGCGCAGCATCTGCAGCGAGCGTGCGCTCTTGTTAGAGGCTTTCTGTTGTGTGGTAGTGCTGCGTTCGCTTGCGCGGTGGCTATGCGCGTAAGTGTAAACAAACAGACACAGATAGATGTTGACATGGTTTGTCAGTATGCAGATGGAGTACGTGGTGGCGGAATACTAGTATGTCTGGTATAAACGCACCTCTGGACGTCATGGAAGCTCGTGTACGCGCTGCCAGTCGGCGGGAGTGACTGGTGCGACGCTGCAAAGCGCTGCGTCGATTGTCGGATGTTGTGGCGTTGCTGCTCGCGGTGTTGCGATGGCGTCTTTCTCATCGCTGCTGTTGTTTTTGCTGCAGGTGGTGGTGTCGCCACTGCTTCGTAGGCAGTCGAGAAGCGCTCGTCGCTCGCAGGGCGACTGGGTGAGAGTACGATACGGCCGTCGTGCACGAGGAACTCATTCGCAGCGTCGGTCTGTGCGCTGTCGTCGTCGCCAGGCGAGCCCTTGCGGCGCCGGACGTTCGTTGCCATGGCGAAGTGGCGGTGCTCGATTGAAAAGTGAGTGCAGACATAGAGAAGAGCGACGCACTTGCTTTGTTTTGATTTGGTATTTGTATCAGCTGAGACATGTGTGATTGCCTCCGTCTTGCACCAGCAGATTACCGTACATACCGGTATTTCAGCCATTATTTTTGATGCTAATCAATCACACATGACTCTTGACACATAGAACACCACGTGCACAAGTTTCACGACTGTCTTGCGCTCTGCTTTGCGCCACCACAGTCGCCACTGCATGCAGCGCTCGCGCACATCACGGCTGATCCACAGCACGCGCTGCTTGCACCACAAGTCGCAGAGCCGCTGCAATGGTGCCGACGCTGCAATCCAGCAGGTGCGTACAATCCGTCCAGGTAGCATCGAAACGCCACAGCAGGAGCCAACAGTCACGTCGTACTCGTCACTGCTGCTGACGTTTACGCCGAAAGCTGCCTGCTTCTGCACCGACTGTCGACGGCGCTTTACTACATGTAGCCGACTTGCTCGTGCTCCATGGTCTGCCGAGTGCTGGCAAGACGACGTTTCGTTGCATGCTTTGTCACTCGATCCGCAGTTGCTGCTGCAGGTCCGCGCAAGGCGACATCACGATGGCTCGAGCTCAGTGGCAACGAACACGGCGGCCGCACCGGTTGGAAGGCAACATCGGGCTTGCGAGCACGCAACGTGCGATCCTCTACCGTGTGAACGACATGCGCGCCGACCGCGTTGCGTTCCTCCAGTTTGCAGCGACGTGGAGCCAGAATTTAACTGCTGTGTGGTTTGATCTGCCGGTCGACGTCTACACGACGCGCGTACAGCAACGACCCACCCATCCCGACGCTGCCGCTTGGCCGTGACACCACAGTTTGACGGTTTGTGCATTCTGTAGTTATTGTGCTACCTTGTTTGTGCTTGTCAAGCGTCCTTTTTTAATTGAAACAATGTGTGCCACACTATTTCGTATCCGGCCACGGATCAAAAAAGTATAGTCCATGGATCGGCCACCACGAATAGTTGATGCTTACATTACAGTGTTAGTTCGAGCACGCGGTCAATATCCACGACAACGTTGCGACATCGTCGCTGTCGTCGCTCGTATTCAGCAGCTACAGGCTCTGCTACAAGTGCGGCGTAACGACCGCGCGCCTGGACGTGCGTCACCGCAGCATCTGCGTCGTCAGCATCTTCTGCGATATTTATCCCGCTGATTCGTCGTTCGCACTGTCGCACCATGTGCTTCTAGGCAACGGCAAGGGCATTGCATACGATGGTGCGTTCTTCAGGCACCAAAACGAAACAACGTACGCGCAACGACAGCGCTCCACACACTAAGACAGCACATATTCTTAGTCTCGAGCTCAGTAGTAGTACTCGTGCTCACCACTCGAGTCACAGTTTGCGACGCTCCAATGCGCTGCCGAAGCGCTAGCATACACGCTCGAGGACGACGCGAGCAGAAGCTGGCAAGCAGACGACAACAGCAAGAGTTCAACGTCATACGGGCAAACAGTTGCGAATGATATCTTGTAAATATTGAACGCGAGAGCATTGTCGTATGTGGGCATCGTTGTTGATCAGGTTCATATAGTATGCATTGGATGCTGCATTTGCTACTCGTTCGCTACAAGGCAATAGGTTGGCTGGCATGCTCGCGCTTCTCGACGCTGGTACAGGCAATTGGTTGACTGGCGCTGCTGCTGGCATTTTCGCGACAACTGCGCTTGAGTAGTTTCTACCATGTGCATCGATTTATCTAATTGACGTATCACAATATCGTCAGTGGTCTTAGTGGTGGGACGTCTACCGCAGAGTACCATCCATTGTGGCCATCGGTTTAACTGGAACCGCATCTGTCCACAGCAGGTGGAACGATGGAGCGACGCAATTTCGTTGTTGAACTAGTACAACCCACGGTCGGTCAAGTTAAATGAGCCAAGGATGAAAACCTTGTCGTCGATAGAAATGGGTTTCGCATGTTGCCTAGTAGGGAATTCGTAAACGAAACAAATTGGCAGGTTTAATCGACGACACCTTCAGCTGCAAGCCGGCCTTCAGTGCTGCTCCTGACGCGACTAAAGAAACTGCGATGACTTTAGTTTCGACCAACAGAAGCATAGTGTGTAGTGTCTCGTCACTCACGGCGTCGTTGGGTGGTGGCGCGTTGCTGCTGTTGAGCGTCGGTGTCTCGCCAACGATATCGTCGAGCGCGATACGATTGTAGAGTCGACGCTGCTCGGCTTCCGCTGCTGCCACCCAACCAGCATCTGTCCCATAGTAGTTGGAGCACTGTTTCGGCGTTTTCGTGCCGACCATGCGTGCGATGACGTCTGGCCCGATCGCGTGCATGGTCTGGGAAGGCACGGGCGTGATCCTCACAAGTCGCAAGATCTTGGGAGCGATGAGCCCGAACGCTGCCGCCCCAGGCACGATCCGTGGCGACAGCTGCATCTCCACGGGTCGGAACCTCATCCACGGCTCGGACGGCCCCGACTCGGCGAAGCACGAGATCACGATGTGGTTAAAGGAAGAGGAAATCAGCAACTACGACCGTGCGCTCGACAGGTGGATCGTGTCGGACAACTAAGCAGCTGGTGTCGTCTGCACACAAGGAGCGACACGTAGCGATAGTGGCTGTAGATGCTGTAGACATTATCGACTGTCATAAGTGAGCTGCTCGCTTGTAGCGATCAGGAACGATTGAACACGCTTGATCGTTTCACGCTTTCCATCCTTCTCGCTTTCGATCAACTCGCTCTGTTACACTGTTGTATACTGTACTCGACGCTATGCTCTACTCGACATCCGAAGCCTGTCGATAGAGACAAACGATGTCAATTGTATATGCACCGCTTGACCTCAGGCAACTCGACGAAGCGATCCGAGAGCTGCTTCGCGGGTTCGAACGCGCGCCGACGTACGTGCATGCGCTCGACCGCGTCCAGTAGATCTGCGCATGGGCACGCTTGTAATTCAATGACACATCCTGAAGTTATAAACAATCGACGTACATGCGTCAGTAGGTGATGCCGCAAGCATCTCTTGTAGCAGCGCAAATCGTAGATCAGTCAAGCTGATGTGTAAATGCACACAGCAGTCAAGATAGCGAACGTCAAGTGTGTGAGCGCATAGCCAGACAGCTGTGACTGTCTCAGTGCAACAAGTCGCACCACCCGAGACTACCACCACTGCACAAAATGCTCTGTGTCACTGCGTCCGGAGTCGTGAGCATCGGATCCTCAATGTACGCTTGTTTGCGCAGCAAGCTGTCGGGTGTGCACAAACGACAACATGGTTAGTAGCCCATCACATCGTCTCGACTGCAAATTTGCTGATAGCAACAAGCGACTTGGACACGCACGATTCGAGAGACGCGACTGTCGATGCGCGCTCCGATTTGAGCGACAGCGCCAAGTACGTTGTGATAAGATCTGTGGACGTTTGTACATTCAACGCATCGCACGCCTCAGCGACCAGTTGAATGCAAGCGCCACAGACGCAGCAGCACTCAAACACACCCACAGCTTCTTGGCGATCATGAAGCTGCAATGCGCGATGGAACAGGAACTGCAGTGCCTCTCGCCGCTGGCAGTCGCCGAGGCCGCAGGCATCAACACCGCAGACATTCATGAGAGACAGATGGTCCTGCTAATACAGCCAAGCGATCAAACAAAGCGAGTAGCGACGACGCACGCGCAGTCGCTGCTGATCGAGCACGTGTGCGCGCTCGTCGTCGTCGTCGATTCGCGCTAGTTGCTTGGCGCTCAGCACGCGAGTCGCTTTCGTGTAGTCCTCGAGCGCGCACGCGTCGTCGTTGATGCTGCGCCAGAGCCGCGCGAGCTGATGTGACGTTATGGACAGTAGCATCGTAGCGTAGTGTATCAGTCGATCGATCCATTTACCAGGTGCTAGTGCTAGTGTCCATACGGTCATCAATACCGACAAGCAATGTGACTGACTCGGAGGTTGCCCATGAGTGGATCCGTAAGTGTCTTGCGCTCACGCTGGAGCTTCCGAATAGCTGCCATCACGTCGCAATAGTTCGGTGGCCTGCTCTTGCGGCTGCGCGCATTCGCACCGGCGCCTTCATTGCTGCTTCGTGCGAGTCGATCGATCGTAGGCAGTACGACGACGTCGCTTGCGCTTACTAGACGCTGCTGCGACGCGCTCTGTGGCGAGAGTGCGCTCGGATCGAGGCGCAGCAGCTCGGCACGAAGTGGCGCGAGTGCGTCGTCACGTGTGCGCTTCTCCAGCTGCACGCGTTCGTGGCGCAGCTTTCTGACCACAGAATCAACGAGTGTGATGGCACAAGTGAGGATGTAGCTTGAACTGCTCGCTGACTGTCGCCGCATCATACGCAGCACATGAGGAGTAGCGATCTCCGCAATCATGCTAAACAAGTGACGCACTTGTCTGGGATTGCTGCGAGCCCTTTCTTTGCGCGCTGGTACGTAGCTTCGAGCGCCTGGATTTGCTCGAGTGTGTGCGCAACCGCATTCTGCTGCGTCACATTGTCTGTCGGTGACATCGCGACACCACGGCAGCGATGAGTCATACGTCATCAGTGGCCATGCCCACGAACTCGTAGGCAGATAGACATTTAGAGCGTATCGCTAGGACGTACGCGTGTGCTCTCGGATATTGTCGTAGTCTTGCGATTCGAGACGCATGATCTTCACGATGCTCTTCGTGAATGCATCTTGGGCTGCGCGGCGCTGTCGTTCGAGTTCGCGGTCAGCTTGCTCCTGCGCATGCAGTCGACGTAGTGTCTCGGCAATTACGTGGCGGCTGTTCTGTGCAGCGCCACCAGCTGTAGTAGTAGCAGTCATGACAGTCGCACTCGCACTCGCTCCATCGAATGCGTTTGCATTGCCGCTGCTGGCACACGAATCGGCATCAGTGTCGACATGTGTGCGATCACTACTCGAAGCAGTCGAGCGCACAAGTCCCGTGCTTGACATTTCGTCCTCACGCGCGCACGCCACACAAACAGACGTGTCGACGAGCGTAGTTGTTCAATTGATCGATAGATCTGCTGTCTTGCAAATGCCCCCTTACGTGCTTATCATGGTCCGACAGCAGACTCGTCTATTCATAGCACCGCCTCAGTCGACGCGATTGTTGTCAATCAAATGTCCAGCCTTGTGCTACGCACGCCATGCATTTCGCTGCTCCACATTCGTGCGCACTGGTACAGTTGTTTCGTACAGTAAAGCTATCGTGGCTGCGCTATCAACACCGCACTGACATGCAGCAAAACGCTGGTGCATGGATCCACTACTGTGTACCACAAAGCGAGAAGCGCGACGCATGTCCTCTATGCACACCACAAAGACTCGGAGACGTGGCTGCATCAGAGTTGTACCAAAAAATAAATGTAAAATCAAACGAAAGGTCGCGGCTTGAAGAAACGACGCGACGCTTCCAAGAACGTGCAACTGTATTCCACATTTTGTCGCTTCAGCGTTCCATTTTTTTCGGGTCGTCAAATATAACATGTATATTTAAAGTGCCGAGAATAGCATTTGATGTGCGTCAATGCGTCAATGCCGCCAACTACAACGCACATCAAGCGTGCTGCGAACACACGCACGCCGCGGCACATTGTGTCTACGCGTCCGTTAGTCCCACCTAACGCAAATATGTGCGAGACGCCATGCGCCAGCATCATCCTCGTCGCCAACTAATCCTTCGTCGTGTGTCTGTTTGGCACCTCGATTCCTTCGATTCTTCTTTTCATGCCACGCACATTGACTTTTTGCACGTCACAAAAACCATTCGAGCGAATGCGGATCTTCTCTTGGCAGCGTGTGTCGCAGTCCATTTTGAAATGGATTCTCCTACTTTGCTACATTTATCAAGTCAAAACCAGGAAACCACATATCTTGTCTTTGCGCGAAAGCACAAACAGATGCACACAGACAAGCACCAGCAACGTCAGTCAGTCTGGCAGTCCACGTCCGCCACCAGCACCAACAACAGCGTCAGCACCGACCAACGACGCACAGACAAGCAGACACCAGTAGCTCGATCTAGGACTCTGCAATTTGCCGTGCCACGACCACCACTACTGCCACTGTCCAAGGATCGCTTGAGCACCACCAGCAACGCACGCACGCACGCACGCACTGACGTCGATTGACTACAAGACGCACTCTCTCACTCGTTTCCACACTCGTCTCTTGCATCAAATTACATCGATCGGATTCCACACACGCCGCTCGCATTCGCAGTTCTACACGACCACGCACACCTCACCTCACACACGTACGGCAATGCAGAGCAACATCGTGCTGCCGCCGATCGGGCCGCTCTTTGCAGCGACTGCGAGCAACAACCCCACGAGCAGCAACCGCGCTTCACACTACCAATCGCCACCGCAGCACGCAACGCTGGCGCTCTTGCTGTCTGAGAAAGCGCTTCGGACGCCGACGAGCGGCTACGCGCATGCGTACGCCCATGGCACGTTCCCGTCGTCGTCGCCCATGAAGAAAGACACGGGTGTCGCGTCAAACATGCTGCTGCTGTCACCCAAGCGCCTGGCATCGCTGCCACTCGCATCGTCGGCGTCATCGTCGTCGCTCTCAGACGACGGCTCCGAGTCGCCGACGTGCGAAGACGAGAAGCTGCGACTGAGCCGCGAGCGCAACCGGCTTCACGCGCAGCGCACGCGCATCCGCAAGCGCGAGCTGCTCGAGAGCCTGAAAACGCGCATCCACGCGCTCCAGAGCGAACATGGGTTGCTCAAGCAAGCGTTCGAGTTTCACGCGACTGCGGTCTGTCTGCTCACGCTCGGCAGCAGCGGCGCGCGCGACGATGACCCTGCGCTCCAGCGTCTGGAGGCTGTAAGCGACGCAGCACTCGAGCTGTTCAACGCATCGGCGACACCGTCAACGCTCCACGCAGACGACGGCGACGACGACGCAGAGATGCTATTGTTCGACGACGTTGCAAGCACCCACCACGACGCGCGCTGTGCGTGGCACGTCGACAATGACGACAACGACGACGACGATGCGGACAACGCAGCGTGTACGTGCACGGCCGACGCTTTGAACAGCAACGGCAAGCGCGTCCATGCGCTGTCGACAACGACACCCAATGGATCGAAAGAAGAGCGTGAGCAGCTCCGGCGCGAGCGGAACCGGCTCCACGCCCGCCGCGCACGCTTGCGCAAGAAGCTCGTGCTCGAGCGCAGCCAGCAGGTGGGTTATAGTGATTTCGAGACGCAAGATCGTTGGTTCGATCAACTGACAGATTGTATGTGATCTCCTATATTAGGCAGTGCAAGAGCTCCGCAAGCGCAACGAGTACTTGCGCGAGCGCCTCGCGGTGCTGATCACGTCGATCTATGGCACAAGCGCTGTGACGATCGCAACGAATCCCGAGCTGTGTCCGATGCCATGAGCTTGGAGCTGTGCGCGCACTTGTGTCGCCAGACGACTCCTACGTCGTTCCCATTCTATCTATTTGCTACTACTATCACTATCACCTATCAGTACTTTGTGCAAAACACGCACACACACGTCGCCAGAGCGTAGCACCGTCGATTGAAGTCGCTGTTCCATTACGATTGTATCTGTGAACACACTATGAAGATCAATCGATACAATTTGTACATTTACTTTCAAATTTGAGGTATTGCCTAAAGTAGGATGCATATCGTGATGGCTTGCACATACTTTATGCAAAAGTGCTTTGCGATCTTTCGACCTTGGACTGCTTTTACCAAGTCTCTTGTTGCAACGCTAAACTGCATGTCCTGTCATACACTTTGCCGCCAGCTCGCAGATCCATGGACGTCGATACGTACTTAAATGTATCTATACGTGGCGCTCTCATGCCGTTTTGCAAATGTGTGAATGTGGACAACCAATCAGAGCGCTCAGGGTAGAATTTGATGTGGATCGGCGACATCAACAAAGCGCCGAAAGATCGAGCCACGTACACCAGGATGGGCTATGATCTCACAGTGCACACGAGCGCAACAGAGGTGCTTGACGGTTTTCAGCCGTTTGTCAAGCGTGCGCACCGCAAAGCGATCCCAACGATAGTCGGCCACGACTTTCTCAAGCTCGCGATGCTGTACAAGTACGGCGGCTTTGCAGTAGACGCTGACACGTCTTCGGTTGTACTTGCGTCGGAGATCGAGATGCCACAAGGGTGTGAGTTGCTGCTGGGGAAAGAACGCCATCTGCATCGAGCTGACCCAACGCCAACTTACCGCGAGTCGGGTGGCAACGACTACAACTACAGTCGTCCGTTCCAGGTGCTCAACTGGGCGATGGTCGCATCCAGGCCGCGCAACAAGCACGTCAAGTGGCTCATGGAAGCTGCGATGATGCACTTTTTCGGGATGCGTGACATGGAGAAGTCGCTCGTCCAGGACATCTCGGGCTCCGGGCTCATGACTGACTACGTTGCTTTCTTGCACGAGCGTGCGGGTCGCAGCTACCCTTTAGTGTACACTGGTTTTGAGTACGTTCCAGTCGA
>JAADXH010000712.1:0-17831 GCA_023337595.1 Globisporangium camurandrum | reverse complement strand
TGAACATGGCGATGGATATGTGAAGCTTTGGTCACTGTCACCTTGCGTGGTGTTTGTTTGGATTTGGTCGGTTCGACTTGTTTTCCGTGTGTGGATCGACTCTCTCGACCGTTCAGTCAATTCGCGACGTTTCGCGCGTCAACTGTGTTGTCAATTGCGATGGACATTGAAATCGAGATCGCAAAGACGACGCCTCGAGTATTGCATTTTGTCTGCGACGTGTGAAATAGCTGCCACAGTCGCGAAATGTGACTGCGATTTGCTATGCTCGAAAATGTGTGTCAATTTCGAATGCAAAATGCACAAAATCAAAGCACAATCACATCTCAACGACGAGCACAATCATGAGCGCGACAAGCTCACGAGCAGCTGCGCCGACGACGCCGTACGTCGTGCCAGGTCTACACGCAGGCAGCAAGAGCGACTTTGGTGACGACGTCGACATCGACGACATGATCGAGCGCATGGGCTGTGCGCGTGACTACTACAAGCTCGAGGACTGTCTGGGTGAGCACGACCGGGACTGGACCAAGTGCCAGACGCAAGTCAAGCAGCTCAAGCGCTGCAACGACCGATTGCAGGAGCTCAAGCGCGCGCAGCACGCAAACGCAACGTCTTCCTGAAGCGAATGCGGCCGTTGCAGCAGTCGCATGGACAGCAAACGAGCGACAGCGACAGATCAACCCACGAAACAAATGCAACAAATTGTTGGTAGCAATTGTATTGTGTGGCTTTTTCTCCCTCGCTCGTCGCAACGTCTCTCGCTTCCTACCTTCCTAGCGCCATCCCCCCCCCCTGCTTGTCTACTTCCTTATCGTGTGCGTCCATCGCACATCCTCTAAAACGGCGCTTCGACCGTTCGACTGCCACTCGCTGCTCCAGCAGCTGCAGTCGCATTTGTTGCACTCTCGTCGTCCTGTTCGTCTGAAACATACCAGCCGTCCATCGTATCAATGTCCATCGCCGTGTCATCGTCGCGTCCTTCTTCCTCCATCGCCAAGCGCGCATACTCCGCACGTGCATACCGATCCCAGTCGCTAGATGTCACCAAATCGCATTTGTCGCATATCGTCGGTGTTACAAATGTTACAAAACGATTTCACGCATTTCGATCGACAGGCAACGTACGTGAGTTCCGGTTCCGCCAGCTGCTGGCGCAACAGAAACGGATCGCGCTGTTCAAACTCGATAAACTTGCTCAAATTGAACAACACGTTAAAAAAGACGCCGGAGACGCGCACTTTGTCTGGCTGCAAGAAATCCGCAAAGCAGAATGCACCATCGGTTGCAGGGTGCAACAAATCGGACCTGGTGCAAACGTACATACCTGTCAATTTCCCATTTGTTACACATACACACGCGCCACCGACGTACATTTGACACAACACGTCTTCAAACGGGACGACTTCGTGCCCCAGACACTCCATGCGGTGGATCTGATGGCGATAGAACGTCCGCATCTCATCGGCACGGATCACGTCGTCGTCGTTCGTATCGATGAGCTCAAACCAGTAACGAATGCTCACTGCATTGCTCTTGTCTTCTTCCGAGAGCATAAAGTCTGTTGCAAATCACCATCCACGTCGTGTCAGTAGGCTGATACAAATCCATTTGTAACATGTACGTACAGATGAAATCCTCGTAGCTCATTTTCTTCTTGTCGTCCGGCGTGAGCGACTGGACGCGCGCAAACGGCCGTCGGCCGTGCTCAAAGATCCGGTCGACGATCACGCGCGTCAACGCGTGGCCGCCGTAGCGCACGAGGTCGTCGTGATTGAGGAGGAAATCGTGATCCGTGTCGAGCTCCCAAAACTTGCAGTACAGCACGTAAAAGTGCTCGTACGAAAAGTACGAATTCACCTGTTGCAAATGTGCAGACACGTTATTTGTTGCCATTCGTACAATTGTTACACATGGGACAAACCTTGTTGATGTCCTCTTCTTCGTCGACGCAGTTGAATGCGTCAATCAAGTTGCTCCGACGCAATTTGCGCAACGTGATGCGGCCGCTGCTGTCACGATCGACGCTGTAAAAGATCCGCACGACGACCGTCAACGCTGTTGCAAATACAAAGTGTCAGTTTGGATGCCGATCAATTGCGCCTTTTCCAGTCGATCGAACAGCACCATACGTCCAAAAAAGGAGCCAGTCGCGTGTGGTTCGTACCATACTTCTCTTGGAATTCCGGTGTGTTGCCCAGAAATTCGAGTCCTGGGTGGTACTTGAGCAGTTCTGTGCGACAAATGCAGCAAATACACAACTCAGTTTTGTATGTGGACAATGCGACAAGTAGCGCCACCGACCATGCAGAAACGGCGCAAAGTCGTCACGTTCAATAAAATCGTGCTGCGGTTGCTTCACCTAGTGTTTCAAATACGCACGCGTCAGTTTGTTGCACTTGTTTACATGTCCTACAATTTGCAACACGTACGACGCGAAAGAAGCGCTCGACGCTGTCAAATGGCGCTAATTCGGTCGTCCAAAACGCTTGAAACACGTCTTTTGTGATCCGCGGCGCCGTGTCGCTGTTGCTATTCGCGTCGGTCGGGCTCTCTACACTGTCGCCAGTCGCAGTCGCGCCAGTGCTCGAGAGGATCCGTCGGAAGAACGGCGCGTTGAAGAACGACGGGAACCCACACAGATCTTTCGTAATTGCAACAAAATCTTCGACTTTCATCCCGTCGGCAAACTCACGAAACCGCGTTTCAATGTCGAGCTACGATTTGTAGCACATATGCAACAAATGCGATCAGTCGTGGGGGTTAAGAAATGCAACACAGTACTGCGAAACGTACGGTTTTGCGTGCAATTGCGTCGGTCGAGAGTCCACGCAAGCGCCCGCGACGACTCTCGCCCGGTCCAAACAGCGTCGGAAGCTGCTGCTGCTGCGTCCGAGTGTCGCTGCGAATCACCGAAGCAGCGTCGCTCGTCGCGTCGCTGTCGTGCATCACGACGTCGGGTGCATTTGTGCCATTTGTGACATTGGCGACATTTGGTGCCGTTTGTACCACCTGGTGGTGCTGCTCGTCGTGGAGGTCGTCGCCAAACAGACTCACGACCGAGTGTTTCTTGCGACTGTTTGGACTATTGGCAGATGTCGCAGACGCGCCAAAGTGGTGGTGGTAGTTCGGCGGGCGCTTTGGACTCCGTGCTGGCGAGTGCGCGTCGGTTGTGCTCGTGGACGAACTCAGTGGCTGCTGTGCGTGCAGCGGACTGCTCGTGTGCTGCACGACGAGCGCATCGAGGTCTTTGCCACTCCGGATGTCGTCGACGAGTGCGTGGATCATGTCTTTCGTCCCGTCGACGTTGAGCCACTGCTTGAACAGCTCCTCCATCTTGATGCGCGCACTCGGACACAGGTGCGCACTCTCGATCTCCGAGAGCCGCAGCGACTCGTGGTGGTGGTGGTGCTGGTGGTGTTGTCCTGTTGCGGTTGCCGTGCTATTGCTACTGTTGCGCGGCGAGACCATCGTCGTGTCGCTCAGTGTGTGTGCGCTCACAACTGCTGGCTCGAGCTGGACTTCCATGTTGGCTGTCGTGTGGCGGTTTGGCTGGGGTGTGCTGCGCAAGTGAGTGTGTGAGCGTTGTCACTGTCTAGTTGCTGTCTAGTCTCTAGTCACGTCCTGTCGGATGTGTCGCGGGCTGTTCTATGCTGCTGACTGCGCGTCGTCGTCGCTGGCGGCGTCCGCGTATGCCTCACGTCGTCACGGCTGTAGTTTGTCGAGTAGGTTGGCTCGATAATTTGATATTTTTTGTGTGGCGGTTTTCTCTCTCTGCCTTTGATGTTGGCTTCCCAATTGAATTGTGATAATAAACAAATACTACGCAAATATATTCTAAATTACCAAAACCAAAAGCCACCGTCACCAGTCGAACAACTGCAACGCATCCACGTTACTTGTCGAGACGCATAGGGCCGCGAGCAACGACTGCATCTGCACACACACGCGTGGCGCTTCTCTCTCTCTCTCTCTCTCTCTCTCTCTCACACACACACACACTACTCAACGCTCCATTACAATGTGGAAACCCGGTACGGACAAGCCAGGCAGCAGTAGCAGCAGCAATCGCAAGTCGGCACCTTCGAAACAATCGATTGCTGCTGCCGGACCAAACAAACCTGCTGCTACGAATGCTGCTGCTGCTGCAACAGCGCCACCGAAAGGCAGCGAACCGCGACCGACGTCCAAGTCGGCGCTGTCGCAAAAAACGCTCGCGATGAAGGTACGCACGCACGGTTTATTGCTCGTTTGCATGCATCAACGCACAAAACAGGCGGCTGACACTTCATCCACACACACACACACACACACACACGTAACGACACGCTGCAGTTCATGCAGCGCAAGCAGCAAGCAGATGCACGCAAACAGACAGCCGCCCACGAACGCAAACAACAGAGTGAATGGACAACCGCACAGTCGACAGACACTGACGCTGACAATGTCATCGTATGTGAACAAGACGTCGCCGATCCGTCGCTGCCGTTGATCTTTGGCCGTCGGTCGTTCAATGGCTTCAACAAAAACATCGAAGTGCGTTCGTGTGCTGTCTATCGAGGACCAACGCTCTGTACTGACCACCACTCTCGAACAGGACGAGTACCGTGAAGCTGCGCGGCAGCAGCGCTTTGCTGCCTCAGAGGCGAATGAATTGCGCGACGAGATCTCCGCGCACGAGATGGTCGCGCGCATGATCAAGTACACCGGGCTCGTACGCGGTGGCCCCGGCGGCGGCAAGTCCCGTAATGCGCCACGCCCCCCGAAGCGCCAGAAGAAGTGAGAAAACGCAATAGAAATATTGGTTAGAAACATTGGAGTTTGTCGGTTTCTATTCAGTTAGAAACGCAGTTGCTATTCAGAGAGAAAAACGCATGCAATAACTTATTCGATACTGTGGTACAAATGGATGGTTGTTACAAATTAACAGTTGTTACATATTGTCGTCCGTGTCACTTGCATCTTCGTCACTAAAGTACGTCGCAGCCCGTCGCTGTCGTCGCTTTCCTGTTGCTCCAGTTGTTCCAGTTGCAGTAATAACAGCAGCAACAGAAGCGGACGCGTCGATCGACGACTGGCGCGCAGCTGGCAGCGGATACGCCAACAGCGACAGCGACACGTCCATCTCGTGCTCTGTAGGAGGTGCACTGTTGTTTTATATGGCAAATCAGTGGCTCTGCGCTTCTCTATCCATAGTACAAGACAAACGTACAGTAGATTCACGGCACCGTCGTCTGCAAAATAGTGCGACCGCTCTGCACTGTCGACTTTGCGACGCTTCTTGAGTTTGCGTTTGGAAGCGACAGGTTTCTCCCGTGCGCCGAGGACGTTGCGTGGACATGCGTACGAGACGTGGCCGTGGTCGCCGCACTCAAAGCACCGTGCAACGGGTGCTGGGACGCGCTTCTTGACAAAGTCCTGTGCGCGGCCGTTGTCGCGGCTGAGCGAACACGCGAGCGTGAAGCCCTCGAGCGGTGCGTTGTGCATCGTAGCAATCGCAGTTGCACAGTCCGCAGCGCGCGCAAATTGCACAAATGCAACGCCGCGGCTCTGGCGCGTCTGCTTGTCGCGCAGCACGGTCACGCGCGCAAGCTTCCCGAAGCGAGCAAACAGCTGCGCGACGTCGTTGTTCGTGTACGCGAACGGCAGCATCGCGACGTACGCAGTCGACTGCGACGGACAGTGTTTTGTAGGCGACGATGGCGCAGTTCGCGGTTGAGCATGCGCAACACTCGCAACGCGTCGCTGCGTTGATAGCGCTGCAGCTGGCACGACACGAGACGACTCTTGTTGCGGATGCATGATGATCATTTGATGAATTGTCTCGATTAAAATGACAAGTTGTTTGGCACTTTTTTTTTATCATAATGTCCTGCGCCAGATAATTAAAATGGTGCGAAGAAAAGTTCTGTTGACACAAAAGTCAGATAGCAATGCCCGTAATAGTATGAACGCCCTTGTTGTTTTTGATTATATTGGACGTCATGTGGTTTGTGATAGAAAATCATTTACTCAAAATGAATCGACGGGCGTAGCGCAATGTTCTAATCCATTGTTAGCGTTTGCTGGAATACAAAGCCTGTACAAATACAAATATTATCAATCAAAATGGTACAGGCATTCTCCCCGCCATTAAGTTACATCATTTGAAGCACTTTAATCGATCACTTATAACAGATATATATTTCAAAGTGGTAACTTGATTGTAAAAAGCTCTAAATACGTTTTGTGCGCATGCTGTAGTAGTAATGCAGGGGATGTGTTCGTGTACATATACTCGATCCCCGCGCGTTACTGCAAACACGAGCTATTACGCTTACAACTACAGTACAAAACACTTTTACATTCACCGTCTCGTCCACAGCGTTTCGGTCTCATCAATGTGCCAGTAACAGGCTGCAAATACAGTACTAAAGTGGTACTGATAAACAGCAACAGCTTGCCGTACACATGTGCCACCTGCAACATCGGTAAGCATGTCGACACCGATTCATCTCCTCGGCCATTGCATACAGCAAACATAAAATATAAGCTGCCGTTGTGCACACGTCTTCTATGTCAATGATGTCGACACAAGTACTTCGCGCATTGAACACTTTTCGCAGCGAATATTTACAGCACACAAGAAATACCAATTTTAGTCAGTGTAACTTAATGGAGAGAATGTCTATACACTAACCACCTGTCACGTCTCCGAAGACACCAGCTTTTGTAGACGCCGCGACAAATATTGCTTCTCATTGCGGCACACCGAGCACTTGTCACGTCGCTGAAGGCATTAATAGTGATGCTGAAAATAGCACACTTAAGTGGAAAATATACGTTTCATGAGTATATCAAATAGATAATAGAGTACGATCATCTTTTTGAGCTACATACCACTCACTGTACACACCCTGTAGTAGGAATGTGAATTTGGAATGTTGGAATTGAAAACGTTTGATATCTAGAGTATTGATTTTAAAATGCATGCCCTCGCAAAATGGCGCTCGCCGTAATATGGACAACTTTGGCGTGAATATACAGAGTCAAACGCACAAACAAAGACTAACCGGCACCATCGATTATAGCCATCAGCTCACGGAGAAGCCATTTTCAAAGTTGCAGAAGCACGATCAGCAGACAATAACACCGACTATGTCGACGAGGAGACAAACCTCGTTACGTTTGCTGATCAAGAAATGCTTGCCTAAAGGCTGAAGCAAGTACAAGGTCCGTGATGGTCTACCCTGTCGTCGTACGCCAGCACGGCAAAGATTTGCATGTTGACCGCAAGAGCGTGAGCACGGTTACCCCAACCACTACCAAAGTAGGCTTGGGGTAATAGAGCGAGATTAACGAAAAGATGTGCTTCCATGAAGGCGGCAAGATAGAAGCAGTCGCACGTGGCTATTGGAAGGTCAAGTGTAGCTTTCGTGTGTTTGCAGTACTTATACCTGCCCAGGATAAGAAGACTCGGACTGAGCATTTGACGTACATCGACCTCAGTACTGATATTTATGAGTGCACACACACGAGCGGACATTTACAAGCATCGTTTTACAGCTATTCCAAATGTGATGACAAAGATACAAAAAGGGAACACAACTTAGAATGTTATTCAAGACTATGTATACGTAGTCAGTCACCCGTGAGGCACAGCTAGATATAACTTTCAAGGTGTTGGAAAAGCATCATGCAATCACATGCAGTCACATGCTCGCTACAACTGTCTATGACGTCAAACAACTCAAGCTTATTGCGAAGTAGGCTATGTCGCACCTTTTCATTCCTTTCGGAAAATACTACTAATTTATAGGGTCAAGAAACAGAGGGTATGGTCGCATGAAAATCGCAATAAATGACTTCTTCAGTGTCGAAGGCAGCGATATCCACGATGACAGCTGCACTGTCGACGTTAGCAGCCGCAAGAGTAGTACCAGTGCCGTCGATGAAGTCTTCGAATCGATCCGTACTATACGCACCCTTCAATACTTTGTAGTGCAGCCAAGTTCCTTCTGTAGTTATTGCTACGATGATGTAATTCGGTGTACGCATAGCACCAACGCTCACACTCGTACGGGATCTAGTACACAAATCGCCTACCTCGATGACGAACACCAGTTTTCGCTAACTTTAAAGCAGACGCACAGGAAGCGTTAATCCATTAATAATGATTTGTAAGTCTTGAGCATTCTGTGCGCCGTTTACATTGACATTGAGATCGCAGACGTAAATAGCATGAACGCGCGAAGCTATTTCGGTGTTAAAAAGCAGTCGTAATCCACCCAGATACACATTGCTGTGTGGTGCTACCTCGATAGGAGTGGTGCGCGTCATTGAGGAGCAGCGCAATTTGCATTGCCAGTGGTTATGTACATTAATATGACGCTCGAGATCGTACTGCGGTTGACTGCGAGCGTTTCACAAATATCTTTCACGGCAAACTGCTTGTTGGTCACTAATTCAATCACGCGTGCGCTTATGTCATCAGAGAGTCGTCGAGCGAGTGGTCATTGCTCATGGCATGGTGCGCGACGTCGGAGTTGTGTCCTCTGTTGCTTTGTTGTGTGCGGGCTTTCAAAGGAGGCGCGACAATGTGATGTACTAACTCTATATTGATATTAATGGTTGTGTTCCCTCTTGGTACTTTGCCATTCATACACAACAGCGGTATCTCGTACGGGTTAGGCACGGATATTCATAATATAAAGTATTATCCATACATATATATGACGCCACTAAAACTAGATATTATAAATGCTACGTAAATTTGATGCGACATATATTTAATAAGAATTCACGATGGCATATATGCAGAAAAGGAGATTTGTTGCTCGCGCTGACGCTGCTCAAAGAGCTCATCTAGATCTTCGCCTCCATTTTTCAAGCTTGCTACATCGAGCACGCGCATATACGATGGATTCGTTTTGTGTGATGAGGGAAACTGCACATTGTAAAACTTTTTGTGTGTATAAACTCATAACTGTGAGTGTGTCATAAAATGACCACAGACTGTCGATCTGACATGCGTGCGAGCACACCGATCGAGACTCGCTGCGCTGCTCGGCTCATCGAGCTCGCTCATTGTACAAACAGCGGAAAAAACATCGCTGCCAGGTCGATCGAGCCAATCACAAACCTTAGACCTATATTTAAGACTATTGCTGAAGGACAGAGTATGCGGTACGAGTATTCGATCTTGGCATTATGCCGCGCATCTTGAGCAGCATACCTTTGGTAAATCGCATATTACTTGGCATCACCTGCAAATGAGGCGCATTGACTTCGGCAACTTATAGTGAAACCCCAAATGCTTTAAAATATGAGCTGGCATCAGTGAAAACAATATGATGCAAACTTTTGACTACTACAATAAAGGTAAACGTACTTTTTCTATGGATTCGTGTATAAGACATTTGATGTACTCCACAACCAAGACAATTGTATTGATTATGTGCAGTCATTAATTGCCGTACCGAACACACCTAGAGATAGTATATCATATTGCATGACACCAATAAGATCGATGATCCACCCTCGTTGGAGATACATACGCAATCATTCGTTTTATGTGGATGGTGATACGCTTCACCAAAGTTTGTTGCTGATATGGTAAGTGCAATCAAATCACTGTAAGTTTGTATGTAATGTGTGTTATGCTTGTGTTATGTTAATGAAAACAACCATACTACAGATATTAGATGTTCAGTAATACGATGACCTGCAAGTATTCATATCATACGGTAATGTTTAATGAAAAAGTCACTTTCGTTGGTCTTGCTGGCCATTAAAACACGCATGCAATCATGACGATATATATAAATTATATATAAAAAATTTTTTTACATGGTTCCGTATACTTCACCGTGCTCTTTTCAACTCTCATTCCGCATATGAAAAAATCACTGGATGCGACAGGGGTGAGTTAACCCAAGCATACAATAGCGTGTATAAAGTAAAGTCGTCTAAGCTGTAGGTGTATTCGATTTACGGCATGGTGGCATGTGTTACAATGGCCATGGGTGAAGTTCACTGTCGCGACAAAGTCTGATGTCGTTATTGAATCCGTATTGCGCCAAACCTATTAAATGTTATTATAGAAGTTTAGACGTTACGTTATGCACGCTGCTGCTGTGTGAAAGTGACATTTAAGCAGCAAAAACGACTTATATGTACCCATGTCAATAATGACCATATTCAAATTTAAATTTGCGCAATGCAGTTGGATCGCTGGTTGTGCATTGGCTGATTTTAAATTGACAGACGATTATCGTACAACTTTGAAGATTCGATACCACTACCTATGTCTATTCTGTGTCTCGTCTAGTGCTATTTGTTGCACATTATGCTGGAGCAGTTGCTCATGATACGCTGATAAATTAAATGCATGCACCAGATATGATTTGGCGAAGTTAGTGTAAGCAACAGTCATGTATGCATTTTAAACCATAGTACACTTTTATGTGCGGATATCACTATCGCGAATGTGAAAATTGAAATGGTCTATCTTTTATTATATATCGTTTAGTATGATATTCGAATAAATTTCTTTACACGTTGTATATTCAGCCTACTATAAAACGCGACGTCGATGTATATTATCCTCAGACGTCAACTTTATTGGGGGGTTCTAAGTGTGAGTTGTTCGGAGCATCGATACAACGGTTTGTTGGCGTCTATGTATGGCGTACATTATTCGATATGTAAACGCACAAAGATATTTAATTCTATGCGGTGATTATTACTGATGTGTTGTGTATTGTCAAGTAATATACAAATGTAGCTGCATCAGGCAGGCTTGTTTGTGGAATTGAATGTACTTAGGTGGACATGTTTGGCATGATTGTTGTGTAAATGTATGCACCGTTGAGAATGGCCGTCATACGTATTTACTGACGAACCCCAACGTTTAATGTAAAACATGTCGTATATACCGAGCGAGTGTACTGATACTCTAATTTCGAAATAACGCATTGAAATGCCTAGACACATATGACACATCTGACAGTCAATTTGTATCATGGTTTTTACAGCGCCTTTCATAATAATCGAGTTTTACCACTCAGTGGCTTGGTAATGTATATGGATAACAATAAATTATATCTCTCACACTTTGATTTAGTGCTTCGTGCAATAAACCGGTTGCATTGAGTATTTTTCTTTTCCCATCACACTTTCATTTCTATATATTTGTTGGATGCGTGTTAGCATGTGAAATCAATAACTATTTTAATAAAACTATACAAGGAAATATTTGGGTGTGGTAAGTGCAACGTCACATACAGCGTCCGCAAGAAGTTTACACTGCACAAACGAAGCGCTATAGTGACTGCATCATCGATCGCATTTTTTGCGATAGAAACCCTATTGAAAATGATCGGCCAAAATGAACGTGTTGCTCACTTTAAAGCGCATTTTGTGTGCAAAGTCTTGTTGGTACATGTGCTAGTTTGTTAGGAAGGTGTGTACGCGGTAACACCTCATTTGGATCACTTTAATCGTCTCATTAGCAGTCTAAACGGATGGGTCCAGATCGGAATAAACAAAATTTGTGTCATTTAGGTTGGAGTTTTGGCGATTCAATATGGAAATTACTCAGGTATGTGGATTCACTTAAAAAGATCAACGCACATGCTGCACATGGTAAAAACGAGCGCAAAAAGGCCGATCGTTTGGTGTGATTTGCGTGCCAAAGTGAGAAAATCCCGTATAGCGACGCACAAAGAGCCTTGATATGAAGGGGAGTCCGATACGTTTTGCAGACGCTGTATTTTATGGATGTAGTATTATCGGATGTAGCACAAATCCCCACATTAACATGATTTTGTTGAATTTAATATAATCGAGGAATTTATGTAACACCGTTGCGCTTAATTATGTTATTAGTAACTATCGGCAGTCACGTTAATTCTAAATAACGAATATTTAACTTTTCAACGTCACAATGAGTCATAGTGAAGTATGTCATCTTTATCGTAAATATGGCATGCTCACTTCAGTGAAGTAAGTATATGGTTGTCATGTTTAGCGTAAATATGTATGCATATCTATGCAATATCGCACTCTTGACACGATCACAGCAATTGCATTCTACTTGTTGGGAGTCAACAATGTAGAATGAATTTAGTGGGAGAAAGTGTATGATCAAAACGTAGACGTTGAAATGGTTGTGAAATTCCGTGTTGCGCTAACAGTAGACAATTGTAGAACTTTAGCTTACAATGCGCCATACATATACTTGTAAAACTTACTTCTGTGTCATTGTATATGTACAATTGATTTCGTGTACGAGAAATAGATTCTGGTAATTATGAAACACGTAATATACGACTGTGTATCGTAATACCAGCACCACACATACGTTCCGTAAATATCTGGGGTTTGTGTCCGCATGTGTTATCGTTTGACATTAGAAAAGCACCTCTAGCAAGGGTCACATTTTGTGCTGTATATGTATTTTTCTGTTTGTGTATCAAATTCAAGCGCTATTCGATTGGGCCCCGCTGAAGCTAAACCAGATAGACTTTATGCATACTGTTTATTGCTTAGGAAAACATCTATTAAGAACACAGCAAACGTAGATATGCTTATTGCCATGGCGTCATTGGTGTTATTCAATGTAATAATGCAGATCTATAGTTTGTAAGGAATATGCTATGAAACTCATTCGACGTATATACGAAAATGCATATTTAGTAAGCACAACAAGCGATGCGATAATTGTATATACCTTGGTGGACGTGGCATCATTCGCTCCGCTCACTCTGTGTAAATGACAACATCTGTTAAACTGAAGGATATCTGTACCATGGAGTGCGTAACCATTGCTTTCTGAGTGTTTTGATGCTCTCAAACTAGGTTATCCATTTTCATCAGCAGTGTCATCAACTACGAATGGAAGCACAAGAGTGTTTACGTGTGTCCATTCTGTTAAATGTGCGATTGCACGCCAAAATTTTAATCAAACAGCATATTCTGTGGTCGTATATAACAAAATATTCAATAGGTTTTGCAAGAGAGCGTGAGGGTCAAGATGTATATATTTAATGTAAGCTTCATATGAGGCTAGATCTGCATTCAAATGTCGACTGTTGTCAGCATTCTTTCTACCTTCCGAACAAACATCCCGAACTTCATTATTTGTGTTCATCACTCGTCCTACCATGTAGGTGTATAATTTGCTTGTAATGATGCCTCGGGACATAAAATATTGCATGAATCATATATTGGCAAATTGCAAATGTTTCGATTAGTCAGCGGCAGATGGTTACACGATTAGCTCAAGATTACTTAAGTAAACGTTGGTCTTAATGATATTGCTACTAATTCTTGGATATTTTGTCGTGTTAACTGGCCACTCAAAAGAAGTCAAATTCGCCAGCCCAATACAGTGGTGAATAAAAGCCGTAATATATGGTTTATCGCACCGTCTAAAGTAGCAGTAGCACCCAATGTTAGATCACAAAGCCAAGAACAGGAAAATATATGGACTTAGTAAAAGTTGGTGGGCAGTTACTTCGTTTTACATAAAGAGAATACTATCAAGATGTGCAGAACTACGAGCAGATTTTCAGTATACTATGCTCCACTAGACAATCTACCATTCATACTACGACATTGTTTTTGATCAAGTACGGGATTCAGACAATGATGGCACTAAATACCCGCTTCGTGATGATACAAATCATGTTGTTTTTCCCTGGCGTTTAGTGATGAAGTCATTTTTATAGTCAAAACGCAAAACTTCGGTAAAACGTCATTTTCCGCCAAGAGTAACATCGGCAAATACTATCGAATTGAGTGTATGTGATTAGCTCCTTGATTTTGAGGTCGGATTCGAGAAACCAAATGGTCGCTTGTCTAGCGAGTGGTATGTAACTATAGCCAGCGTCAATACAAAAGAGTGTATTTCGATCGAGTGCGTCCATTGCAACCAATTTTGTACTTTATGTAATGTGAATGAAGGAATTGTAGTCCACAGTGTTAAAAACTTAGAAAACCGCATAACAGGTACATTTGTAGCGGGCCCACACCACTACGCCAAGACTCTAGTCTGTACTATGTATTCGTTACCTGGTTAGTTATGTATCATACACTAGCTGCTCATAGCCGAAATAATAATTCTTACATCATTTCGTTTGTGCATATACTTCCTGTATTTGAATCCTCGCCAATATTGTTTCTCGACATAGAAGTACAAAATCTTACGATTATTCTTGCTGTGCACAATATAAGAAATACTTTTTTTCTTCTTCTAATACCAGACATATAAGTTGGCATTAATATAATACTAATACACATCTATAACATGGATGTACTATAGCATTGCTGGGTAAAATATGGCTTTAAGACTCGGAGTTTTCAGTTTCACATAGATTGTACTTCAAATGACGAGATCATACAGGTACAAGTAGTTCAGAGTTGTGTAATCCATATATGGGTGATTTTTGTCGCGCCGAGTGTAAAAATCCTATGCATTTACATCCGAACTCTAATATACATGTGAATCCGACTTTCGGCGAGTTACCTCGAATGAAAGTGAGTACTTGGTCGGAGTTTGAGAATCCCGATAGTTTTTTCAACAAAGCATCACTTTGTTAACACTAGTATCCTACATAGTGTTAGCTGTCACGTTTTCTATATTTTTGAACAAGATGTATAGCAGAAGTTGAGATTTAAAATTATAGTCATTCTTAGAATGGTGAGGTAATGTGCAAGTTTCGAATTTAATTAAAACTAATTTGGATTCAGTTCCAACTACATTAGCGCGTTCCGTTGTCGACAACCCCGGAAGGCGTCACAGCTGGACTCAGTTTTTACCAACGACGATCTTGATCGTGACAAAATAAGTGCTGTTCTCACAAGTTTGCTTCCTTAACCACGCGACGCATCTTCACAAGCGCTTAATCCCATAGCAGCGACGCACGACTAGCGTGCGGTTGTGTGCTACTACAGTTGTGATCCGTTCGACAGACTCTGTAATTTTATATACCAGTTACACCAATCGATTGCACGTTTTTCATGGGTCGATATATGTGGGTGTGCAATTGGGACGATATAGCTGTGCGAATCGATCGTCAGCTCCATCAAGCTAGTTGAGTGCGGTAGTGCATATCTACGTCCGTTCGATCGCACTTTGGTTCGAGCGACATCATGGACATCAACAGTCGCGCATACACGCGGAGTGACTTCAAAGTACCACGGTCATGAACAATAGTTCGCCACACACGTCAACGCACAACTGCAAGAGCCGAGCGCTCGAGCCGAATTGTCAAAAGTTGTTGCTGTTGTTGTGTATGTTTGCTATGCAGTATGTGCAACTTGGTCGACACGAACAAGTTTGATACACAACTTGAATAAAATTACTTATCAGCAGTGTGTTGCAAACCTATGATTGTAACTCGTGCGTATGTTTCTACCTGTCATCGGCTCCTTCACACACATCAGTTGTTCGGGAACGAGCTCGACTCACGCTGGTTGTCGCGCTTTACGTCCTTTGCTTTGTGCTTGGCGTCCTTTGCTTTGTCGGCCGTTTTGTCGGCCACGTCAGCAGCTTTGTCCGCAGCTTTTGCTTTCCAGTCCTTGGATTTGTCCGAAGCAGCGTCTTTCGTGTTGTTTGCTTTGTCTTTCGTATTCTCTTTCGTGTTGTTTGCTTTGTCTTTCGCATTCTCTTTCGCGTTCTTTGCTTTCTTCGACGCTTTGTCTGCAACGTTTTCGTCGTCGCTGTCGTCGTCGCGGTCCGAGTTTTTCAGCTCCTGGTGCTTCTCGGCCGCAGCAGCGCGGGCTGCAGCAGCAATCTCTTTCAAGTCCTTCGCTTTGTCGACGATCGCTTCCTTCACGTCGCCTGCCTTGTCGACAATTGCGTCCTTCAGATCGCCTGCTTTGTCGACTGCGGCCTCTTTCCAGTCGTGTGCTTTGTCCGCAGCCGCCTCTTTCCAGTCGTGCGCTTTGTCGGCAGCTGCTTCTTTCCAGTCACCCGCCTTGTCGGCCGCTTTGTCCTTCCAGTCGCCCGCCTTGTCGACCGCCGCGTCTTTCCACTCGCCGGCCTTGTCTTGCGCATCCTCTGCCTTGTCCGACGCAGCTTCCTTCCAGTCACCAGCCTTGTCCGCTGCTGCGTCCTTCCACTCGCCAGCCTTGTCCGATGCCGTCCACGCGGCTTCGTTCATGTAGTCGCCGACCTCTTTCGAGTCCTTCGTGTTGGTGGCTGTTGTGGACGTGGCAACGTTCGGGTTTGCCTTTGCGTGTTCTGTCGCTGCAACATTCGTCGCGCGGTTCAGCGAGTCCGTGGCGTTCGGCGTCTTCACGGTCGTTGCCGTCGTGTTTGCGTACTTGTTCTGCTGGTCCTGGAACGTCGAGAAGCACGCGGTCGCTTTCCACGACGAGCCGCTGCATTTCGCGGCGCTGCCATACGCAGACGGACGCGCGACGGTCGCCAATGCACTCGACTGGGTCGTCGCAAGACGTGTCAGTTGCGACAGCGGGAGGCGAATGGCTTTGTGCATGGTTGTGGAGTAGGTGTGTGTGTGGTGTGTGGTGCGGCGGGTCGCTGCGGGTTGTAGAGTGCTTCCGGTCGAGGAAATGTGTGAATGAAGCATCGAACAAAAAAGCATTGACGCTTCGATCGCGATCTTTTTGCTAACGGCCGCAAGTCTCAATAAACAGCGACCAAGCAGCCACCATCTTCTGAGAGCTGCTGCGAAAATGTCGTGTGCACAAATTTGTGCAAAATTGTGCAAAATGGCGATGATTTTTGCAATTGACACGCTCGCGACAGGCAATTTTGGAGCATCAGTTGCAGCCATTGTCGAGCAGCTACATGCTGACGCTAGCATTCGCTCCAGAGTCTACAGTAGATAGGCAGCAAGTCCATGTCGCTACTCAGCGGTGTCCATGGCCAGCGACATCGGTCAAGACAGCAGCAAGCCGATACCACAGCACACGACAAAGCTCACGAGCCGATTGCATCAAGTATCAAATGTTCTTGTCATTCCACTGCAGCGAACGACACGCTGCAATATCTATGTAGTAGTAAATGTTGGGTATATTCCGTAACTGCCTGACATGCACAATATCTATGCACTAGCGTCGGCGCGAATTCTGTAGCACAAACACATGTATGCGTTGCATTCAAACGCGGCAATGCGTGTGTATGTTGTCGCAGTCTGATATTTCACGTCGATCATGAGATTGGAGCGACGGCTTCCTTGGAGCCGAGCCGACGGCTGCTTCCGCGATCTTGTCCTTCGCCAGCACAGCCATCTCGATCGCCGAGTCCTCGATCGACGCGGCCGTCTGCGCTGCTGAATCCATGTTCGACCCCGTCGTGTGTTGGTCGTGCATTGCGCCGACCCGGTGTTGTGCATCGCGTTCTCTTTCGCCACCTGTGCGTTCCCCGACACCTTCTCCTTCGCGACCCGCAGGTCGCCTTCCGCAGCCTTGACGTGGTCCTTCACGTACTCCTTGATGCATCAGATTGGCTGTACATCGCGTCGTGTGTGTTCATCGTGATTGTGTGTTGTGGTTGGTTGTTGTTGTGGTTGTTGTCGATGTGCTTCAAAGAGAGCGAATTCGGGATTGAGTTCGATCAGCGACGAGCAGATCCGTGATGGCAGCAACGCGCTTCTGCTGCTTCGCTTTTCGCGACAGGTTGAGCACTTGCTCGACAAACTTTGAATATATACGTGCTCGATTTACAAACGATAGCAATCACGATCAATAGCTCGAGAAGCATTGCGATTGATTCGCAAACTATGCTACAGTATTTAGAATGCAGTACTGCAGTAGCTTCAGCACGTTTTGCAGTTGTGGCAGCCATTGGCGACGCAAAATCAATGCCATTTTTACAGATT
>JAADXH010000711.1:0-17835 GCA_023337595.1 Globisporangium camurandrum | reverse complement strand
GCTTCTTGCCAGCGCACTTGGCTTTCGCGTACGGGACGCTGCCGCCGGCAAACGTCTTCCAGCAGTTTGCAGTGTACGGCACGACGATCTCGTTGTCGCACCAGGCTTCACATGGCCCAGGGTGAATGAAGCTCGTACCCCGCACGCGCGTACAATCCGTCTCAAACCAGTCATAAACGTCCCCTAGAGCGGCAGACGCTGCATCGTGTATTGATTGTCAGCACCCACAGAAGCCGCAGACAACTCACGGCGTTTGCATATGTTCGAGTGGAAGACCGAAAACGCCCACGCGCGTGCAGCACAGCCTCGAGTTGCAATAGTTCGAGGATGCACATGTGTCACCACCATTTGCTCGTGCGTCAGTGCTTGTCGAGTTTAAAGACTAACCCACAGCAGATAAGCTATTCCGTGCACACGGCACGAAGCAGCCGAGGTTCTGGATCGGCAACGTTCGTTTGTGGTTCGGCCAGCCGGCGGAGGACGGAGGCGTGCGTTGTTTTGGATGCGGACGAGGCGGTCACGTTACGAGAGCGTGTAAGGGCAATGATGTCGATAACCAAGTGATACTACGATTCTCCGAATCTGATGAGCGTGTTCGCCGAGCCAGCCCGCACTTGCAAGCGCTTATCGCAGCGCACGCTCAACGCATGTCCGACGACATCCAACATCAACTGTTCGCGGTACATGCCACGGTTGATGCCAAGTTAGACGCCGTGGAAAAGAGGTAAAAGCAGGCTCAGCTCGAAGTCCAAAACGTGCAGAATGCAGTCCGGTCAAACTGCGCGATACTTGAGAACCGTCTCGACACTCAGCAGACTGTATTGCAAGAATTGAAACAATCATCGGACGCCAAATGAACGAAATCACGAGTCTCCTGAAGCTGCTGACTGCAAAATTGTTACCGGATTTTCAAACTGGGCTCGACGGCCGGTGCGAAGTCTTACCAGTAGTAAAACGGAAGCATTTCAAGTGCACGAAACGACTCGGTCCTCTCGTAATTACGATATGATTGCTACGTTCGGACGTATTGAGACTGTCCCGAATCAACAGCGGTGCATGAGGCCGCATTGCACACCCGCGCACGCGGCGGTACACTTGTGACTGTGTATGAGACTTCGCACGTTCCGTAGAACGTAGTGGATTGTGCGACCCGAACGTCGCAACACAATAACATACATAGAGATGGCGTTGTGGAATATAACATGCAGCATGTGACGAAGTTACAGGTGTAAAACGTGCGTGTTTTGGTAATGAGGAGAACTCTGCATCTATTTTTGGTACACTTGTATTTTCTTACAGAGTCCAAAACAAAAAGTTGCAAATGATAATACAGCCGCTGCACAGGTAGACAACGCGTCGTTGGCTCCACGTGTTTCTACCTGATCGCATATCCCATCCCCTTCGAGATGTTGTTCATCCACAGCATATGTTGAACTAGCCTATATGTGTCGTTTAGCTATTGTTGATGATAATCATGGCATATGTGCGCATTCAATTATATGCAACATAGATTTACACGCTTGATATAAATCGAATGTACGGATTGTTGCGGTGTAGGCCGTGTTAATCACACCCATTGGGATGCCTCAGTGATATCCACTAGACATGAGCCAGCACATGCTACGAATAAAAACGTAAACTGGGTAGTTTAAACGGTTGTAGCTGAAAAACGCGACATCTTGGGTTTCCAGGCTTGGATCGCCAAAGTTGAATACACTGAGAAAATAGAAGTACACCTAGTTGGAGAAATGGATGGATTTATTAGTTGACAACTTCCTATATCATAGCGTTACAAATAATACCTAAACATACTAAAACAACTGTACTCTGATAGAGCTTTGTCACGCTGGTCAGTTTGGTAAATCCTAACAAACATAATTTCACACACGTCGAGTAAGGCGTCGTGTTACTACATGTATTTAATACGATACATAACATGTGAAACATATACATCAACACAAGTGGTGGTGTTCCAAAGATTGTATAAATGAATGTCGATCCGTTTACGCAACCTACCTGTTGCAAATACAATAAGAGAGATAATAACTAACATAAATATGGAGCTACTAGTTTAAAACATGTATTTATATTCAATTGATAAACAAAAACACTACAAAAGTTCTTGAAGTCATTGTATCAAACTATATGCGCGGCGCTAGTTAAGCCGCGTCAAATACATATTCGCATTCGTTAAGACGACCAACACCCGGTATTCAATGAAGTAGATCAATATTTAATTGGTAAATCATTCATCATCGGTGTGTACAAAACAATGATCAAATCAACGAACACGAAGCACTGCTTACTATTGCATTTATACATAAAGGGCAGGGACAACGTGGGCCATGGTAGTATCTATTATATCGAGATGCCCCCAATATGTTTCACTAATGCTATCGTTGCACTTAGCGTACCTGTAGTACGGGCAGTTAAGAAAACTAGAGTAATATATATATATATATATCGCATCATTGAAGACAAGCAAAAGATAAACGGCTGCAAACGACATCAAAACAACGCGTGAAAGCAGAAAGGCCGCCAACTAATATCGTGACAATCTCATCAAAATTCGGCGAAAAGAGACTGCTCGACGTCATTTTGTTTAAACGTCAAAAACGGGTCATTCTAAATTAACAAATGCAGCTAAATAATGTGTTTCGAATAATGCGCAGATTTTTAAAATGTTTTCTGAATCGGTGAATGATCATTTAAGCTATCAATTGGCAAAAAACCGAGTTAAAGTAGGTGGAATGGCATTGGATGTGAATGATTGACTATCTAGCTAGACATATACGGCTAAGACAGTGTTATTCTTTCCATGCTGACTCGAGGAATGAATATGCGATGACCATTACTTTGCTACTTATGTCAATCTGACACTGACGCATGTTGTGTAGTGGAAATGCAATGGTGACCTGGCGTCGTACCACAGCGTGTAGTAGTTTATGTAACAGCGGTGAACTCGATTTTACAAAAAACGCATCGTGTTTGTCGTTGCACGTGCTACGCATAGATCACAAAATACATTGAAAATATATATGACGTAAAAATGCCTTGATTCTGATTTTACTCAAGTATACGATCATGCGTAAGCTAGGTTGTAGCATCATATATTATATACTCCGGACATTTTGTTGTTAGCATAACTCGACATACAACTGATTTTAGCTGGACAGTTATAATACAAAGGGTTTATGTTGAAGTATCTGCTCCTAAAGTATTTTGCCACGTGGTATATTTCACATGCATTTCTATTTTGAAATGAGTTATAACTAAACATATAAACACTTGAGCGTGTTTTTGCAGCTTGCCTGATCTATCTGAAATATCAATGCTGTTGACACAAAGCGAAATTATACGAAAGCCATTGGCGATTATGACAAGCCCAAGCTTGATATTTATGCTACGGCATCTAATCATACTCTATGTTTATTAACCAAAATATACGATAAGGGCGAATTAATCTCGAGTATCACTGGTCATGTATGGTAAAAAAGCAATCGCAGACCATATACTGTGCCACGGGTAATAATGTTAACTTACGAAACACAATACATGCAAAAACCCTTCAATGTTGATGCAAGATGAATGCAATATTGATGCAGAGTGCGCACGATCTAAGTTTGGGCGATTTCGAGACATACACAATTGGCCATAAAGCATAAATTACGGCATAGTAATGTATTGTCGTTTTCGGCATTCATTGTTGGAAATAGTATTGACGACATGTGGGTTCTGACTGTAGGCACAACACTAAATTCAAATAGTTTTTGAGCGAGGAACGGATGGAGCGTAGGCGGACCCAGCGACTTTCGTTTACCGAGCCGAGTAGGCAACACCGATTAGGAGTTAGAATCCAGTTTTTAGACCTGTCGAAATCCATGACTTTACCTCGAACCATCCCTAAAAAACGCACCGAAATGCATTTCGACGCCGAAACGTCGCCGAAGCGGTGACGGTATGGATATCCGTAACAATTGTGTCTAAATTCGTAAACTTATGAGGCTTGAATAAACGTCTTCAATAAGACGGAAGGATACATTACGAATGATATGTGGTTACATTTAATGTGCATACATTTATCCAATGGTTACCAAGAACGTACATCCTCGGGTATATTTAGGACCCGTGTGATAGGGTAAACATGGTCATGGTTAGGGTTTAAGTTATGATTAGGTGTAAATACGTACGGAATATACTCGAATTGGTGTGAAAGTGGCCTCTCCAATTTTGATGTAAGTTTTGCTGACATTATGTTTCGTGGGAGAGAAAGTCGAAAAATATATGTTTACAATTGCGTAATATTTTTGTGCGACTCGACACAGAAGCTGAAAAAATGTGTGCATGAGCCTCGTCGATTGTGATCTGCGCGAAGAGCTCCGCCGCTGCAAGCGTCGCTTTGACGAGACCACAACACACCAGCGCCAACGCGCAGGAGTAGCACACGACAGCTCTTATCGTATCACCATATCCACAATCACCACTACCGTAGCAACTGACAGAGCGACAAACCAAACACGGGCCAGATACTTTGCGTGGAACGACGACATCGTTGCAACAACACTACGACAACACAGCGAAACCGACAAGTGCAACACGTACCACCACACACACATACGAGCACACATGCGCCGACGCACGTCGTCGACGTCACCGCCATCGGGCGAGTCGACAACGGAGCAGCAGCACGTTGCATCACCACCACCACTGCCATCGTCCACACACAACAACAGTCGCGTACGTTCATTGTGCGATCGCTTGTGTGTGTGTGTGCCACAATGTGCCAAACAACCCAATCGAAAGGACGCGCTCGCGTGAAACGAACTAACACTCGAATCCACTTCCATCCATCCAAACAGCCTCCTACACAACAACAACAACAACAGCAGCGCAAGCCACGCGCTTCTGCTGCTGTAGCGCTTCAGCCACTGCACCTACCTCCGCCTGCAGCAGCACTGCGCAGCGTTGTGGCACCGCCACCACTCCGCACGATGCACAACAACAAACCGCTCTCCCCTGTTCCACTACCTCCGTACTCGTCTGGGAACAATCGCAAGCGCAAAACGAGCCACAGCAAGAAGCCATCGAGCAACAACAACAACAACAACAACAATAGCGACAACACACCCGTGCAAGCGCCATTGCCGCCTCCAACGAGTCCGTTTGAGAAGCTCAATACGCTCAAGTTACTATTGGATTGCGGCCACTTGACACACGACGAGTACCACGAACGCAAGACGCAGATCATCAACGACATGACCGGCACGTCGACGCTCAGCAGCAACAGCAACAGCAACAGCAGTGGACACAAGAAGAAGCCGTCGCCACGGCGCGTGGTGCTCCAACCGATTCTGAAGACTGTCGTGCCACACGCACCGCCAGAGTTTGGCCGGATCCCGAAAGAACGCGCCGAGAAATTGAGTTTCGACGTCGAGACGCTCGAGTGGCACGCTGCACCGACGCGCGTCAAGTTGGATCTCGTTCCGTTTGCAACAGGCCAGCTCCGGAATGCGTACTATTTACAGGTACGTTCGATGGAGAGCGCGAGGCGTGGTACCCCGTATGCAAGATACAACGACGCGATTGTTGTATTCGAGAGTATATGGCTCGAACGCCAATGTGACCTCGAATAGAAAGATTGAATCGATTCTTGTATACGAGGTAGTTCTACCTGCAGAGACTGACTGGGTGGACAAACTGGCTTTCTTTCTTTTTCTTTCTTTCTTTTTTTTCTTCTTTTTCGGTAGGAGCTCGGCGATCCCACAACCACACTCTCCGATGCGTCGAACCCGCAATTGCTGGTTGCAAAGTTCAGTATCCGCCACGCCGCACCGAGTTCGTACTTGTCGGACGTCGAGATGCAAGCCGTGTGTGCGCACTACGCTGAACTCTACAACGAACACGAACCACCGCTGCGCGTCGACTATGCGCAGTCGTGGTTGTTGAAACTACGGGATCGCCACGACCTCGTGTGTTCGATTGAACAGTTCTTGCCGGGCGCGTATGTGAAATACAGCAACAACAGTGGCTACGTCGGGACAGAAACGAGTTCGACCGAAGAACGCGAGCGGAATACACCGCAGGCGTTCTCGCACTTTACGTTCGTTGCATCTGATTATCGGTTAATGGTCGTCGACATCCAAGGCGTTGCGGATTCGTATACTGACCCGCAGATCCATACAGCCGACGGTCGTGGGTTTGGTGCTGGGAACCTCGGAACGTTTGGGATGGAAAAGTTCTTAGCAAGCCATCGATGTAATGATGTCTGTAGGTGGTTAGGACTCCGATCGATTAATGAACGGAGTAAGAATGGCGGGACCGCAGCACCAGCGTATGCGATGCCGTTCGGTGGTGCAGGGATCAAGAAATCGACGAATCGGATCACGGAAGAACGCAATACGTTCTCAACGAGCGTCACGGTATCCGAGGCGTTTGGGACAGCGGCGTCATCGTCGTTGATCGAGGACGCAAGTGGAGATGGAGACGATGCATTGCATGCAAACCAGCATCCGTTTGCTTCTGTATTGGGGATAGGAATAGGGGGAGGAGGAGGAGGAGGGAGTAGTGGGTATGGGAGTATGCGAGTTGAAGGCGGTAGAAGCGGGTTGAAGCACCAGGTAGGCGGCAAGAGCCAGCGCTCGATGCGTAGAGAAGGCAACGGTAGTGACAGTGGTAGTGGGACAGCAGCAGCAGCGAGCTGCTGGTGGTGGCTCGTGCTCAAGCGGCTCGTGTGCTGCTGTTACACAGTGTAGCAGGACGCCGCTCGGACAGCGCGTGTCGAGCGTAGTATGTCGTGCGCACGACGCATAAGTATCATTAATATCATCATTATCATTATGCAAAACAAGTACCAAGTGTGTGTTGGCATCACAAGTGTGTATTCATCTCGTGTCTGGTGCATCATAGGTACGCTCGCCGTTGATCGCACACTGAACGTCGCTCAGTCATTCCGATTATCGCGGTCAATACAGCAACCCGTCATATGTACTAAATCGGCAACTTGCATCTATCTTGATCAAAGTTGCAGTGACCATCACTCTGCACACTGAAAGGTGTAGTGCATCAACATCCATCCTATCTTCATTTCCGCACGCGCACGCTTTATTGCATCGTTACTTACTCTCTAACTCATCACTTATCGCTGCTACGCACATCGCTTGCAAGTGGTGGTATCGACGCACTTGACCATGCAGAGAGCATTTCGCGACTGTGCGCCAACGGACTCGCTGCGTCTGTCGTCGCTGTGGTACCTGCGTCTGGTATAGTCTTGGTAAACACCAGCGCGAGCGCTGGATCGTGTGATGGTGACTGTGGTGCCTGGTTCTTGCGCGAGGCAGCGTGGTGGTGGTAGTACGACGGCGGCGGCTTGACGCTACCATGTGGACCCGTCGCTCCACTGCCAATACCACTACTACTCATGCCAGTGCGGCATTTGACGGGACTCTTGAGTGGACTCTTGCTTGCTTGTGTTGTTGCTGTCGTAGTCGAATAGAAATTGAATGGATTCGTTGCCATTGCAACGAGTCCATTGCTCGGCGATGCAAGGAGCATCTGCGACTGCACGTGGCGTCGATGTGCCGGTGGTGATTGCAATAGCAACGCATCTGTGCTGCTGCTCTGGTTGGGCATCGCACTATCGTTACCACTATCTATTGTACTAAGAACTGCTCCAACTGATGATGCCGCCATTGAAGTGTGGGCGACCGTGCGGCGATGTTGCTTGAGCGGCGACATCGGGCTCTTTCCACCTCCTAACAATGACGACGCAGCAGGTACGGACGACGACAACGTTGCGTTGTGGATCGGCGGGAGCGCGACGCCAAGTTGCTTCGCAATCTGTTCGCGGTGCTTGCTCGTTGGGCCGTTAGCTACTGGACTCTTTGAGCCAGTTTCTTTTGTACTGCTATTGCTACTACTGTTTGATTGGAAGAGCAATGCGAGGCGCTGTTGGTACAGCAGCATCTTCTCGAGCAAGAACTGCACGACCGCGCGCGTCTCGTTGCTCGAGAGTTCATCCAGTGGTGTAGTGACCATACTACTGCTACTGCTAGTACGACGATGCGCTTGTCGCGGTGGTGGTAGGATTGTTGTGACCATATCGTCCATCGTTGTGATCTGCGTTGCAAAACGCGCAAGCTGTGCGTCCGTTGGGACGTTCACCGCCCGTCCAGGCGGTTGATAGACGTTTCCGACACCAGTCTGATCGCCACTGTCATCGTCACTCGCCTGCTTTTCGTGCTCTTCATGTCTCATAAGCGTCGCGTCCTGGACGGCGCGACAGAGAAACTGGATGATCTCGTCTTGCTGTGCGACGATAAACTGCTTCTCCGTCTGAAACGCATCGATCCACGCATGCGCGGTTGTCAGTGCTGCTTCGAGCTCTATGACGCGCTGCTGCTGCAGCGGCAACGGCGCTGTCACAGCCTCTACCTCTGTCACACTCTTAGTCCCATCTACGCGATCGCTGTCGGTCGTATCAGCGCTCCTGCACTTTTTATGCACACTGCACTGTTTATGAACACTACTAGGAGGACTCTGTAGCGCTGCATTTAGCGCCGTGTGATCCTCTTGCCGCTCGAGCTGCTGGACGATGCGGTGGTAGTACACGTTCTTCTTCGCCATTGCGTCGCTCGTAGCCTCTAACGTCGCAATCTGGACGCGCAAGCGTTTGTTTTCAACTTCCAACGCAATGCTCTTCACTAGAAGCTTCTCGGCTTCGCTACTCTGGAACGCGAGTTCGTGCTTGAAATGGTCGTTCTCCATCATCGTGCGCTTCGTCGCAGTCGCCATGTGCGCATCGGTATGCTGCAGCAGCGCATCTTTGGCGTCCCGCAAGCGCTCGAGCATGTCGTGCTTGACGCGGTCGTGCTCGACGATCGCGTGGCGCTCGAGTGCGCGCTTCTCGTCTGTGAATGCGACGGTCTGCGCTGCGAGCGTCGCTTCGAGTGCTTCGACGTGCGCTTCGAGCGCTGATTTTTGCTGTGCAAACGCCTCGAGCTGCTGCAATTCAAACGTCAGTGCTGCAATCGAAGTAGCAGCAGCAGCAGCGTCGAATTGCGCTGTGTTGTGAGCAGCTACGAGGTGCGCTGCGTGTTCAAGTTCACGCTGCTCCAGGACGAGTTGTGAGTCAGCGACCGTGCGCTCGAGTGCTGTAATCGATACAACGTGCTGGTCGAGCTTCGTGCTCAAGTAGTGGTACATCTCACTCTGTGCTTGCGTCTGCGTTGCAAGTTGCGTCTTGAGGAACGCATTCTCGTCTTTCAGGCACTTGTTATCACTGTCACTGTGTTTGTAGAGCGGAGAGACCAATCAGAACGTGTGTGGAGAAGACATGCGCTGCTAGAGTGTACGATATCCACAGTAGTACTAGTAGACTCACAGTGTGCTGAGCTGTTCGCTCAAAAGCATCATGTCGAACGCGAGCTTCGTGTCCATCTGGCTGATCGCATTCACGACCGCAGTCGAGAGGATCGCGTTTGTCACTGGCGGTGCGGATGGCGTCGCGCCATGCGTATTGATGTTGTTGCTGCCATCAGTGCGTGGACTCGCGTCGCTTGTAGTTGAAGCAGCAGCATCCATGATGTTTGATGTCAGCGTATTGGTTTTGCTGATGGAGCAGCGAGTGTAACTGAAGTATTACTCAGTTGCTAAGGTTATGTTGTAGCAAAAATGTAGCCATTCACTCAAAAGGACACAAATATAATCAAAGATTATGATTATGATGCTTCCTGTCAAAAACTCATAAATTACGAATAGCACAAGTGACGAACCGGTGTTCGACACACATGTACTGGATTGCAATCGCGACTACGATCAGGCAATTCTTGCGCTCATGCGACGCGCGCTGCTGTCTGGCGCTGCATTGCTGCAAGACGACTTTGTGCTACTTAATCAACAGCTGCTCGCACGTCGCGCGCATGGCGACGCACATGCTACACATTTGAGCGCAACGAGCGCACGAACGCTGGACTCGGAGACAACTTGAACGAAGACGGCGACGTCGGGTGTGGCCACACATATCGACAGCGATACCGAGCTCACACTCTTCGTTTAATACCGCGATGTTGATGACGATACGCCGTGGTACAGTGCACTGTTTCGTCATCGGCTCCATCGTTGGTTTTATACAATACTGTATTCAGGATGAGTTGAAGGTCAGAAAATGATGGTTATGTGTGTCATTACCGGTATTCTATTCAACAGCTTATCTACTGTCTTATTGCACTACCGCTAAATGCACTTGTCATCATAAAATTCATATATATTTAGTTTGCGTGCTGCACTTCCCGCGTTTTTTCGTTGGCCAAAGTTGCAACGACCATCGACACCACCAGGACGCTCGCGCTCGCACGCAGTCGTGTCGACACCAGCAACACGCGGTGTAGACGACGACAACAGCAGCAGGTGTGCGCACGCAACAAAAGTACAAGTAGCGCAGCAGCGCTCGACAACATCAACCACAACCATGGCGCACCGCGGTGGTGGTCGTGGCCGCGGCGGCAATAATGGCAATGACGCAGCGAACAACCAATACCGGCGCGCAATGTCCGGCGGTGGCTCTGCGTGGGCACGCAGCTCGCAGGGTGCGCGTGCAAATGCTCAGGCAGCACGCACCGGCAGTCGGAGCATGACCGACACGAAACAGTTCGTCCTCCAAAAGGGCGACGCGCTCGATAGCAAGTTTGGGTTTCCGTTGTTACCAACACTCCTCGACCAGCAACAAGACGACCAAACGGATTCCGCATCCGTACATTCGAAAGACCCCAAGCTCGGGTGGCTCCTCAACCTCCGCGCGTGTTCGATCGTCGATCCGATCGAACACAAATGCGAAGTCAGCGCTATCGAGTTGTACTTTCTCGAACAAGACGGCCACGCATTCAAGACCCGCGTCGTGTTCCAGCCATATTTGTACGTCCGTCCCGAGTCCCATCGGTCGCAGGAAGCGATTGCGTTCTGTTTGCGGAAGTTTGACTCGCTGATTGCAAAAGCCGAGCGCGTGTTGCTTGAAGATTTGGACCAGCCGAACCACTTGGCACCTGACAACAAGACCGTGTACGTCAAGCTGAGTTTCTATACGGTCGGGGACCTCGTGAGCGTCAAGCAGGCGCTTGCGCCGATCGTCGCACGCAACCAGCAGCAGCAGCAGACACGCCAAGCGTACGCATTGCACGCGCGCACGGGCGCTACCGACCAGGACGACCCACAAACGGCGCGTGGTACGGACGAAAGCGAGTCAGCGCTGTTGGAATTGCGCGAATACGACGTCCCGTACACAATGCGCGTTGCAATTGACTTGAATTTGCGCGTCGGTGCGTGGTATCATGTCGCGTACGACGCAACTGCGCCGTATGGACCGTCAGCGATCGTCCGGCTGCCCGACATGGTCGAGAAAGCAGAGCCAGTTGTGTGTGCATTCGATATTGAAACCACAAAGCTTCCACTGAAGTTTCCAGACGCAACGTTCGATCAGATCTACATGATCTCGTACATGCTCGATCGGCAGGGCTATTTGATTACGAATCGCCAATTTGTTGCGTCGGACATTCCAGATTTTGAATATACGCCCAAGGCGGACTACCCAGGTCCATTCATTGTGTTCAATGAGCCAGACGAACGTGCACTGTTGCGGCGATTCTTTGATCACGTCGCGGACGCAAAGCCGCACATTTTCGTCACGTACAATGGCGATTTCTTCGATTGGCCGTTCATCGATGCGCGTGCGAAAGTCCATGGGTTCCATTTAGAAGATGAATTGGGCATCGCATTGGATCTACGCAGTGGCGAGTACAGAGGTCGCGCGAGTGTCCACATGGACGCATTCTGTTGGGTCAAGCGCGATTCGTACTTGCCGCAAGGTTCACAGGGGTTAAAAGCCGTGACGAAATACAAACTCGGGTACGATCCAGTCGAAGTCGATGCAGAAGACATGTTGGCGTTGGCGCGCGACGAGCCACTCAAAATGGCTTCTTACAGCGTTTCCGATGCCGTCGCGACGTTCTATTTGTACGACAAGTACGTCCATTTGTTTGTGTTCTCGTTATGTACAATCATTCCATTAGGGAGTGAAGATGTTTTGCGGAAAGGCAGCGGGACGTTGTGTGAAGCACTGTTGATGGTCGAAGCGTTCGATGGAACGATCGTGTGTCCGAATAAACAAACGGGCGCTGCAGACGAAACGTTCTTTAAGAACCATCTCGTCGAGAGTGAAACGTACGTCGGTGGTCACGTCGAGTGTTTGGAAAGCGGCGTCTTTCGTGCGGATTTTGAGTACGAATTTGCGCTCGTGCCGTCGGCATTGCAGCATTTGATCGACCAGATCGATCGCGATTTAGTATTTGCGATCACAATTGAAATGGCGCTTGCTTTAGACGATGTTGTGAATTACGACGAAGTGAAACAAGCGATTGTCGAAGCTCTCTGTGGCTTGCGGGACAAGCCGATTCGAAAAGAGAAGCCGTTGATTTATCATTTGGATGTTGCAGCGATGTACCCAAACATCATCTTGACGAACCGCTTGCAGCCGTGTGCGATCGTGAACGAAGCCGACTGCGCAGCGTGTGTTTACAACACGGAATGTGGCAAGACTGCTGTAATGGAAGCCGATGCGAGTTGCCAGCGGGACATGGAGTGGGTCTGGCGCGGCGATTATTATCCCGCAACGCGCTCCGAGTACTTTTCGATCAAGACGCAGTTGGAATACGAATCCTTTCCGACTGGAAGCAGCGCTAGTAGTGGACCGACTGGAAGCGGTAGTGGATCGAAGCTCGTGCCGTTTAGTCAATTGCATGCCGAGCGGCAGGAACAATTGCTCAAGCAGCGCTTCAAGAGCTACTGCTCGAGCGTGTACAAGAAGACAAAAGTCACGGAACAACAGACGCGCTCTGCGACGGTCTGTATGCGTGAGAATCCGTTCTACGTGAACACCGTGCGTGCGTTTCGTGATCGTCGGTACGACTACAAGACACTGACGAAGACGTGGAAGAAAAAACAAGCGACTGCCGAAGCAGCAGGCGATCTATTGGCCGTGATCGACGCGCAGACCAAGTGTTTGGTCTACGACTCGTTGCAATTGGCGCACAAGTGTATTTTGAACTCGTTCTATGGGTACGTGATGCGCAAAGGCGCACGGTGGCACTCGATGGAGATGGCTGGGATTGTGACAAATACTGGATCAAGCATCATCACCGGTGCGCGCGAGTTGGTCGAGCAGCTCGGACGGCCGTTGGAGTTGGATACCGACGGCATTTGGGCAATTTTACCCAAGTCATTCCCAGAAACGTTTCATTTTAAACTCCACGACGGTTCGAAACGATCGATCTCGTACCCATGTGTAATGCTGAACGCCGACGTCCAGGCGAAATTCACGAACCCGCAGTACCACGAGAAGGATTTAGTGACTGGGGAGTACACCACGCGTCGCGAATGTTCGATCCTGTTTGAGGTCGACGGACCGTACAAAGCAATGGTGTTGCCGGCATCAACAGAAGAAGGGCGGCTTCTGAAAAAGCGCTACGCAGTGTTCAATTTCGACCATTCACTGGCCGAACTTAAGGGGTTTGAGCTCAAACGACGTGGCGAATTGCAATTGATCAAAGCGTTCCAGTCACAGGTGTTTGAGTGTTTTTTGGACGGGACGAACCTCGAAGAGTGTTATGCGAGCGTCGCTGCGTGTGCAAATCGCTGGCTCGATGTGATCGATACGCGCGGCCGTGCAATGGACGATGCCGAGCTGTTGGAGCTGTTGACGGAGAATAAATCGATGAGTGGGACGCTGGACGAGTACGCCGGTCAGAAATCGACGTCCATTACGACTGCAAAGCGTCTGAGTGAGTTTCTCGGTGACTCGATGGTCAAAGCCCGCGGTTTGACGTGCAAGATGATCATTGCTGCAAAGCCGTACGGTGAAAAAGTCACGGAACGTGCGATTCCTGTTGCGATCTTTGCGACAGAGGAGGCCGTGAAGCGGCATTTCTTACGCAAATGGTTGCGCGACCCGAATTTACAAGAATTTGACATCCGATCGTTGTTGGATTGGGATTATTATCGCGGCCGGTTTGCATCGACCGTCCAGAAGATCATTTCGTTGCCTGCAGCGTTCCAGAACGTTCGGAATCCAGTGCCACGGATTTTGTTGCCGGATTGGATGCGAAAACAAGTGCGCGAGAAGAACGCCAAGCACCAGCAGGGGAGTTTGAACCAGTTTGTGATGCGGAAGAAGACAGGAGGAGGAGGAGGAGAAGGAGGAGGGGATGATTACATTGCCGAGTTGATTGATCTCGAGGATTTAGCGTTGGGTAATGGAGGAGGAGGAGGCAGCAGCAGCAGCAGCAGCAAGCGGACGAACAAGAGCAAGACGAAGACGAAGACGAATGCATTGGGTGCTGTTAGAAGCGACAAGATGACGACGTCGACGCTGGTGGCGGATGATGCCGATGCGATCGATGAGAAGACAGAAGCGGACGCAGTGGCCGATTTACCAGCCGTTGCTTTGGGCGATGCGCCATTTGCAACGTGGCTCGACGCGCGGAAGCGCAAGTGGAAAGCGTTGCTTGGGAAACGCAAACGGTTGCGCATCGAGCGGCAATTGGAGTATATTTCGACTTCCAAACGGTTGACGATGCACAGCAGCAGCGTTGGTGGTGGCGTCGGGATGGACCATTTCGTATTGGATACTGCGCGTGCGCTCGATCGCGAGCATTGGCAGATCGTCGAAGTCCAACAGGAACTCGATGGGCACTTTACGTTGTGGGTCTTGACGACGCAGACGCACTTGTTGCAGCGCTTGACGCTCAAGTTACCGCGCGTGTTTTATATTGCGTGTGCGGACGTCGATAGCCACGTGTTTTTGGATCTACCGCTTGCCACGCGTCGCGTCTTGCGCGTGTTGCCGCACGCGAGTTCGAAACCGCAGAGCGTCGTGGAAGTGGAAGTGAGCGAGCAGCAGTTTGTCGCGCATCAGAAAGAACTGCAGCAAATCCTCAACGACCCGGTCGTCCACGGCGTGTTTGAATTGCAAGTCGCTGCACTCACGCGCGCCGTGTGTGCGTTGGGATGTGTTGTCAAAGTTGTAGCGACCGACAAGGCCGCGAAAGCAAGTAGCACGACGCAAGAGTTTGAATTGAAAGACCTGCAGTTCCAATCAACGGCGCAAGTGCCGTACTTGGTCAGCAGCAGTACCGATGACAACGCGCCCGTGATGCGCCGCGTGTTGCTGTACGTTGCGCAGCAGCGCCGGCGTGCGATCGTCGGCCTCGTCGTCCTAACGGATAGTGATGAAAACATTACGAGTGGCGCTGCGACCGTCTGGTTTGTCGATCCAGTCTCGACCGTCCGTGCGCGCACGTCAGACTTACAAACCGTCTTTGACGACCTCGTCGTCCAGTCGTTGAACGACGCCACCGCTGCTGATGCTGAAGTCGCGACAACGCTCCAGCAGTGTTCGTTTACAACGCACGTCGTCAAGACTGCGGACGATGCATTCGCTGGCGTGAACGCAGCGTTGGCACGGCTCGCGAGTGCTGCCTCCACGTCCAAACCGACGATCGTCGTGGCGCAGACGTCAATGCCGTCGAGTCGCCGGTTGCGCGAGAAGATCCGCGGTCTCCACGCATTTCCAATAGCAACACTCCCGTGGCACGACGACGACTTGGATTTTCCAGCACTCACGTGGCGCACAATCGTTGGCGCCCAGTTTGTCCGCCGCGTGCTCGAAATGGCGAGTGACTTTGACGATGCACTGGCGTGTGCGCGCTATGCCCACGTGCCGGTCGGCAACTTTTCAGGCGACCATGCGATTGCGATCTTGGATACGCTCTACAGCCGCATGCTGCGCAAGCACAAGCACTTGTGGTGGCACTCGCCGACCGCGACGCCGGACGTCGGCGGGAACGAACAGCACGAACAGTTTCAACATTTGTTTACGCACTCGCTGTTGACTGGAAGTGGCTCGACAGAGAGCGAGACGAGTGGAGCGCATCGCGTCGATACGGCAGCAGTCGTGTGTGCAAAAGGGTCGTACCCGACGATCTGTGTCGAATTAGAGCTCGATGGATTGGCGGTGAATGCGATTTTAGTCGCCGTGCAGCTCCAAAGTCTCGAAGGGATCGGTGGGAGTGGGACGCACCAGATGGAACTCGACTTTGATAGCGCTGCCGATGGCGCAGATGCTGCTGGTGTTGGAGGCCACACGAATGGACAAACGGCCGCTGCAGCAGGACAAACAGATGCTGAAGATCCGTGTCACGAAGCGTTTCGATTGCTCCGATTGCTCGTGACGACGTTGTTCAAAGACTTTTTAGCGACGCGGAACAAATTTGCGGACCACTTGCTCCAACAACTCTACCGGTGGCTCGCATCCCCTGGCTCTTTATCTTATGACCCAGCGCTCCATGGCCTCGTGAAACGCTTGATGGAAAAGTTGTTTCTGCAGTTGCTGGCCGAATTAAGGAGGTTGGGGTGTACGATCGTGTATGCAGACTTGAGTCGGTTGATCGTGTGTACTGGGAAGCGCGAATTGCGCCACGCGGAGACGTACATCCAGTTTATTCTACAGACCGTCTTGGCGAACGAACTGTTTCAAGTGTTGAGCTTACGCCCGACGATGTTTGCGCACCATGTTCTTTTTATGGACGCCGAGAACTACGGCAGCGTCTTGCTCAAGAAGACTGTGAACGAGGAGACTGAAGAAGAAGCGGGAGAAGAGACTGAAGAGAACAACAACGCGCCGACGATCGTGTCGCATTGGAACATGGCGAATTATCTCCCGAGTGGCATTGACGAGTACTTTTTATTGCTCGTGGGGCAATTCATTCGACGTCGCGCCGAGTTTGATGCAAAGCCGCGTGCAACGACAGCAACGACTGCAACAATCGAAGAGCAAGACGACGTCGATATCGATGACGATGCGACGGTACACGCAACGCCATTAGCCAAGTACTCGCAGCGCTTGGTCGCGACGTACTTTCGGGATAAACTATTGCGAATCGTCCCGGAGATCCAGGCGTACAACATGGACGCGCGGAGCTTTCCAGTGTATGCAGGGTCGCATTTGTCACTTCACTCCCCAGCGCTGGAGCTCGTCAAGTCACTAAGTGCGGTCTTGGCACTCGAACCGAGCGTTGAAGAAGCCGTGACGAAAATGAAGCGGACGCTTCTGAAACTATTGCACGTCAGTGAATTTGCTGACGCTGCGCAGTTTGTGAATCCGTCGCTGTCGTTTGTCGTGCACGACGTCATCTGCTTGGCGTGCAATCTGTGCCGCAGTGTCGATCTGTGTCGCGACCCGCAGCTCGTCAAGCGCACGACTGTAGCGCCTGTTGCAATGGACGAGACAAACGAGCGCACAGCAACGAAAGCGGCGACGCATGCGCCGTGGCACTGTCCGCGGTGCGCTGCAGTCTACGACACGCGTGCGTTGGAGCAGCGGCTCGTCGCACTGGTCGAAGCGCAGTCCGTGCAGTTTCAGCTCCAGGATGTCGTGTGCACCAAGTGCCGCTTACCGGCCGAGCAGACGATGCGGACGTACTGTGCGTGTTCCGGGACGTTTGCAGTCGCCGCAGATGCGAATAGCGACGTGCGCGAGACGCTCCGGATCGTTCGGCGCATTGCAGAGCAGCATCAGTTTGTGTGGTTGGTGGAGACTGTGCAGCGGCTCGAGTTGGAGTAGGATAGTGAGTGAGGGAGAGAGAGAGAAATAGATGGGAGGAACATGGAAGTTGCTATTGGGTGTATTGTTTGGTGAAGGTTGGTTGAATCGTGTGTTGATGTAATTGTGTGTGTGTGTGGTTCTTTAGTCGGTATTGTTATAATGCAAGTTATATGTGTATTTATGCATAT
>JAADXH010000710.1:0-17835 GCA_023337595.1 Globisporangium camurandrum | reverse complement strand
TCTCTCTCTCTCTCGCTCTCACTCTCTCTCTCGCTCTCACTCTCTCTCTCGCTCTCACTCTCTCTCGTTGACTCCGATGCTGTTGCTGTTTCCTCATGAAAAGATGCTCAAACAACACCATGAATCACCACATGAAGCGAGCGATGGACCCGTCGACCCACGTGAATGGCTTCGTGAGAAACACGTAGATCGTCACGACATTTACGACTGCGAACACCAACGCAGTCGACCAGAGCTGCCACTCTGGTTGCTAATAACGTAAAGAAGAGTACGAGTGAGCAGGCCATTACAAGCGCTACTGCAGCAACACAGCGACAACGTACGCGGCCAGTGTGGAGATGGAGCACGATGAACGGCAATAAGAAATAGCGCGGTCTGGTCGGATCAGCGTCCATAGCAACACACACACACAACTGTCGTAAGCCCACTCTCTCTCTCTCTCTCTCTCTCTCTCTCTCTTTGCGCACAACAGCACCAGCACAATGCAACGCAACGTACTCGACAAGCGGCGACGGCACGAGCACGAGCACGACCGCCAGCACGTACACAGCGATCCACAGTGGCGACCGCGTGCGTCCTGCTCACGCATGTCACACAAGCCACCACAACAGCCGTCAATGGCTCACTCTTTACGGTCTCGCTACTGTCTCTCTATCACAACAGAACAACGTACGCAATTCCATGCCACAGCGCCAGCCTGCGAACAGATACAACGGAATCGGGACAAACTTTGCAAGCACGTGTTTCCGAAAGAACTTGCGCCAGATATAAAACGTGTAGTGGCGATTGTCCGCGAGCATAAACTTGTGAATCGGGCTCGAGACAGCGACAATCGCGACGACAGTAGCAGCGACGCTGAGGACGCCAACACGACCGCGCCAAGTCGTTGCAGTGCGTCGCACAGTGTCTGCAAAGGTGCGGACGGTCGTTGGCAATGCGACGCTCAAGCCAAAGCCCGAGGCGAGGACGATCGTACAGTAGAGCAGCTGTGCGCCGTGAACGCCGGCTTCGTGGTTCGATTTATCACCCACGACGATGCCGCGATTGACAACCAGAAAGCTTACAAATGCAAGCGCCACGACGACGAATGGCCAGACGAGCAAGAGGAGCGAGTGCGTCGAAGCGACGACTGTGGCGACAAAGTGGAGGAAAACGCGCAGCGGACTGTAAAAGACAACGACGAGAGAGAGAGAGAGAGAGAGAGAGAGACAGGAGAGTGTATGAGTCTCTAGGCGTTCCTCTCCAGCAGCAGGAGGAGCAGAATGGAGACAGTGGCGACGGACCTGTGGCGTATGACGAGCGTGTTGCTCAGTCGCGCGTCTTGTTTCGTAGAGCTATGAAAGAGCAAAGAACAGTCGAGTCAGAGAGAGAGAGAGAGAGAGAGAGAGAGAGAGAGAGAGAATGCAACATACCCGTAGATGTAGTTGCGATGCGAGCGCTCGACACAATTCACGACGACGACACCAGCAACGAATGCGACCCACACGATGTTTGTCTGCCGAAACAGTATCGCAACAGCACCGCTCTTTGATACAGAGAGAGAGAGAGAGAGAGAGAGTCCGTTAGTTGCTTCACTAGTCAATCCAATAGACGATAAGAGAACAAACGCACAATGGCACTGAAGACGTAGCTGCTGCTGCTGCTGTTGCTGTGTGGAGGCTGCTGCCGTCGGACGTCCACGCGCTCTGCGAGCCAGAGCATCAAGAGCACAAAGAACGTGGCGCCACTGTCGGTGTAGAACAGAAACGCAAAGAAGAAATGGATCGGAAACAACGCAACGACGAGCGCATGTGCGATGCTGTTGGTGCGATTGCTACTACGCGCTTCCCGTGGATGCTGTGCAAGTACGAGCACGCGGAGCTGGAGCATGAGCACAGCGCTGCCGAGTGCAAAAAGGACGTTCACGCTCCGTAGCACTGCGACTGAGCAGAACGACGTGCCCAGCAGTGCAGTGGCGTGTGCGTACAGCGCTGCGACGACGTACAGACCTGGAAACGTCGTGATCTTTGGGTCCCATGTGACTGCAAACGATCGAGTGCAGGTGCACATGCGTCAGGTGGAGAGTAGTGCTGAAGAGCAGTTGGGTGGTGCGTACGCACCAAAGTCACCGTCGCAGTATTGCTGCGTCTGTGGAATGTGGAAGATCTCATCCTGCAAGACGAACGAGTGCATTCACATGCGCCGTCGAGACAAGCGAATGAGCGAATGAGCGAATGAGCAGAATGCGGATAGATGTTTGATGTTGATTGCGGTGCGCAACAGACAGCAAGTGCGGCCGCGCAGTAATGTGCACTGTACCATGTACGGCTCTGGCGCGAACTCGTTTACGAGCGTGAGCACTACAGCATACACTGCACCGAGCACAAGTACGAGAGTAGCGACTGGCGCGGCATTGCAGCTTGTTTGTACTGCTGCTACAGCAGTGCTGCTGTGTGCGTCAGCTGAGCTTGTCGGGCTACTATTGGAAGTCGAGCTTCTCGCCATCTTGACGATCGTTAATTGAGTGAAGTAATTTAGCTTTTCTACGAAATATAACAATGAAATATGTATATGAGGATCATGAGTAGAAATTATGGAAAATAAAAACATTTCCTTTCACCTCAGCGCAGCAAAGACAAAACAAACATAACGATCAAACGCGCAGGTGCGCCGCAACACAACACACACGAAGGACTCAATTCAATGAGCAGCAACCAAAAACCGGCAACTGCAGGCGCGCACGAGCGAGTGCCACGAGTTGAGTGGGCACGCGATGCACACTTGTTAGCGCAGCTGCCAATAAGGAGCAACCACTTACAAGCCAACAAACGTGCCAAGGTGAGCGCTCACACGCACATGCAACTCAAATCTCGCCGTCGGTCGCAAAGCAAGATGCGCACCATGTATGAGCATAGTATGCGTGTCGGTAACCTCCAAACAGCCCTATCAGAATTTGTCGACGTTAAAGTTATACTTATACAATTTTCGAGCTCGGTCAGGCGTCGTGCATATCACCAGTAAAGTTGTGGTGCTGGTATCGTTGTTTCAAATTACAAGATGACAACAACAACAACAAAAGGAAATGACGGCAACCAGCTTAAAAGAGAAATCCAAACAAACAATATTAGCCGTCGTTTCTCTGCGCAAGCCATTGTGGCGAAATGATTATCGGTGTGCCGTACGGCAGACAGGCGTTGTTTGTCTGCAACTACTTTGCGGCAGAGTGCATTGCAAATCTTGGGTATCGGCAAGAAATGATGGGTCGCATTGTAGGCAGTTAGTAGAACATAGCTTATGGTGAAACGGACGGATTGAATACGTAGCGCAAAGGTATGTTCATTCTAACGCTCTAAAATTACTTGCACTTAACACACTAGATTTTGACTGACGTTTCGATGGACTCTGTGCACAAACCACAATATGTAACAATATCTGTCAGTGCGCACAACTGTCGAGATGAAGAATGTACTTCCACAGCAACAAGAACGATCGACATTATCATATCACTGATGAAGGACAAGTAAAAATTTAATCTCTATCTATCAAAGCTTCCATTTCATATATACTCATTGCGGAGGGTCGTACAGGCTACATCCGCATTGGAAAGCCCATAGCTGCGACTGCTGGGTATGAGCATTTCCAAATAGGAAAGAGTCCAAGTTAAAGATATACGGACTGTCGCTTGGCGCAGAGTGCCAAATATACCGCGAAACGGAATTCGTATTACACGTGACCAACACGTATCCTGATAGCATCAACAATCACTTCAACGTTTGCAAAACGTTGAAAGACACACTCTTTCACTTCTGCTACATACCGCGTGAGACCAATGCGACTGTAATGAAGGGCGTTGTGCGTGATCGTCACTAGTGGTGCAGAAGTTTTTCATTATAGATACATTAAATGTTAATGATCAACTACAATTTGCTTGTACAGAACATAGTTCTCTTATCCACTTTAATCTATCAATGGTTCACTTTCGTCGAGTCACTTCCGTACCTAACGATTTACGAATCGTATGATTGTATTGTTGGATACTGCTATGAGTTTATTGTTTGTCATTTTTATACAACAAAAAATGTTTTACTAGGAGGTTGTATATATCAAGAGTATATTAATTCGAAGTCGAAAAGTTGCATGCGAAAGTGCCGGTTAGGATAACGTAATCAACTAGTTTATAATCCCAAGTGATTTGTTTACGATCTCGATCGTGACACAATATATGGTTGTTCTGTGATATTTTGTATGAGCTTCATAAATTGGCACTAAAGAAAATGCTCTTTGTCAAATCATGCTTCTTGCTACACCAGTATCCGTCATATCACAATGTTAAGTATGCTCCGAAACTGCATCACCATTTACTATACGCTACTGTGATGTGATTATGTGCACATTCTGTAGTTGCTAAACCGATGCGTTATGGTGGCTGTGCCCCTTAGCATTTGATTTTTGGATCATAAATTGACATTTTATCGATGTGACATAAGTAATATATAGTGAAAATGATAAACCTGAATAATATCTCTATGGCACTACGACAACTTGCTTGAATATGCCAGTAGGGTGTGCATTACCAATATCGGCGGCTAAGCCTGGTCTGCCGAGCGATATTTTGCAGTACTGGACGTGGAAACAATTGCCAGTTTTCCCTAACAATATCTCATTTAGTTATGAGTTGCGCTCTCTATTTTTTGTCACACTATTACGAAATCTATGTTGTAGTTACTAGTTACACCCTAAGAACAGCTACGATTTCGGCTTATTATGTAAAATCAAAATTCATTTAGGTATAAACACATTTACTAAGGATTTCGAAAATGAAGGCACCTATGTATCGGTGCAAACCAACACGGGACAACGTAAAAGACGGTTTTCATGGCATTTCATGACGAGTCATTTGATTTTTATAATCGCATCGACATTGATAGGTAAAATGGTGCTCTCTACTACTACAGGAAATTTAGTACATATTTGCTACTGTACATGATTATGCAGTACATATTCTAATCAATGATATTTATGTAAAAGCACGATAAATCTGATTAACATTTACAAGAAACAATTTGTTTTTTTACGACATGTATAGTAGACTTGTCAAAACAACTAAGCTTTTGTATGTGTTCTTGTCAAAATAAATTTCGGCGAGACAGGTTTGGTAATTATATTCTTATGTTCTACAACGCGTTATACTTTGGTATTGCATTGTACATTTTGTGTATACTGAGCTCTAATATGTGATTGTTCCACGTCTGTGTGTTGAATTGTACAGCTGTTTTGTAATACTGTTCATCATTTCTTTACAAATTCAACGTTTGACTGGATGATAGCTTTTTCGAGAAGTTTTGCTAAATAATAAGAAATGACAAATCATGCAGTCTATGTTTTGTTTTGAAACATAGACCTAACATCGACTACACATCTATGTCGAATCCATCTATAATTTTCTCTTAATTCGCATACCGGTAACAACTGCAAATACTTATCGAAAATTTATTTTGAGGGCCATGTCATTCCTATCTCGATACAGTTGAGTTTAGTTGTACCTAATAAATATTGCGCTTTTGTATTGAATTAAATCGCTTCTAGGTGGCATTCATCACTTCAACTTTGTCGATTTTTCGTGTTCGGCACTTCGACGTGGGATCAAAACACTTGACGTGTGCAATCGACATAGACCATGTACAGTATGATAGAAAATGCAAGCATTCACACACACACTCGCACACACTTGCACCCGCCCACCGACAGCTTCTGCACTACATGTGCCTAGTTCAAATGCGCGCACATACACCATACACGGAAAGTACCAGAACACACACCATAACTAAACAGCATCGACATGGCACGTTTATGAGTCTATTTATTGACTGACTTTTCATTCTGACTTTACCGAGACAAGTCATGTGCATAACTACCCCAAACCCTAACTACTAGCAACTCTAAACCCTAAGCCCTAAACCACCAACTACAGACCAAAATAACGCATCAATATATACACCAACAACACCAAATGGATAAATAAACGCTTTGCTATATTCTGCGCAGTTTGTAGAGCATCTGCAACACAAGTTCACTACATGAACCCGACCACATGCTTTCATTGTCGGCAAATGCTATGCAATCTGCAACGTGGCAACTTGATCATAAGTCCGTCGTCGTTGTTAGTTTCTCCATTATATGCTGTTGTGCCTGCTTATATATCATATGCGTACACACGGAGCACGCGAAACTGAAGCAAACAAAAAGGTCAGCAAACGCAATCCACACGCACTATAATCACACGATACATGGGAGCAGCACGCTCTGCACGTTTGCGCAACATAATCCACATACCTCTGCCTTTGTCGCAGTACATGCTACACTTGAAGGGATGTTGCTGGCACGTCGCCGGTCGATGCCCGTGATCACATGTCTGTGATGTCGCGTGTGGCATGCAAAGCACACCACACACATACACATACACGCACATGCTGTAAGTAATCACGAAGAGAGGGCATGCATACAATTGCAAGTCGTGAGAACATGTAGAATACATGCAGCATCAAAACCGAAGGTGGAAACGTGCGATGTGTGGTGGAGGGTCCTGCTGGGTGCCGATTCTGAAATGAAGTGACGGCTAAGCCGCACAAAAGTAATTACTTGCTTTAAACATTGACAGCTATTTGAGATAGTCAAATATGTTTTTTAATCCCTTGGATGAGGTACATTGAAAATACATGCAAGAAGACGTAAAGAGTTTTTGCACACGAATGATTATAACAATCTGTATCGAATATATATATTTATACGGTATCGACAAGTCTTGCAACATCAACACATGTCAAAATATACAATGAACTGTACGAGCGCCGTTGAAACATGTGGCATTGATAAATATAGTACTAACACTCCAATAGTCTCCATCAACGTATGACAACTTCTATATAATGTAGAGATATTTACTTCGCAAAATCCAAATGCGCTGAAGCTAAATCCATGCAATGTATTTAATATCGCTAATTGCAGTTTATCTGATCATTTCAATTTCGTTCCTTAGACATCAACTGTGCAATCGTAATCCCAAAGATTGCAAGGTGCGCGTATATTTTCCCAAGGATATTGTGCCCTCTATTCAGCTACATCTGGACAAGCAGAAGTAAAATCAAGTGGGGAACGAAGCGTCAAGATGACATTTTTGCTACCTGGAAAATACGTCACGAGTAATTCTACAATACACAGATTGTTACGTCTCAGGTCTCGCTCGGGAAAGGCCGCCTATAGAGTGTAAGTTCTGACTCACCTTAATAATCTTTGTGTGTTGAGGTCTAAAGTATACTTACTTGATGAAATTGTTTTTTAAACATACGCTATATCTGTGTTTGACACTAGCATCACTGTAAAGAGACTGCCAACGACAGTGAAGCTGAAAGACGTCTTCGTTTTGTCAACAATATTTTTTGTTTCGTGTCAATTATGTAATAGAAAATGTATGGCGATTCGGGACGCCAATACCCTATAATTTGACGTTTCATTCATTTCTGCAAGTCCTCCAGCTGAAGTTGTGTCGTGTACACCACTGCGTATAGTATTTGCTATTTGGTTTCGGGATGGAGGAGTAGTACGTTATGCTTCGCTCACTGGTTTCGGACGCGAAAAATAGTCCATACTAATGTTTATCGTCAGACTCTTAACCCACCATTCTTCAAAAACGAATTGGCCTCATTGTTGAAATTTGGGATGTCGTTCGAGCGACATCGCTTCAATACGGTGTAACTTAAACTTTGTATGCAACACAAAAAGATGCAGCGCCTGCTTTTGTTGAACTATTTAACAATTTGTTGTTTTTCTCATCTGTAGGAAGGAACGACATAGATTGTGCCAATGTCTATCTGTTTTTTCGCGGTACTACTTTAACGTTGTTCGGAGACTCACTGAGGCTTTGCCCATTTTATTTGGTTCAGTCTCTACAACACAACAACTGAACGACAGCAACACAATCTCAACATGAAACCTGATGCGGCGAGAGCCTTTCGTTGTTGTTCTTGTTCTTGTTCGTTCGTCGTCTCGGTTTGCGGTGGTGGTTGTGCGATCATCTCGGCTGGTGGTGGTGGTGGTGATGCGGACATCGCAGAAGCTGCAGATGCAGCAGCCTCTCGTGCTAATCTGGATGCTCGTCTATGCTTGTCAATTGATAGTGATGCATCTTTGCCGATCGGACCGGGTTTCGCGGGCGAGCGCGCGGTTGCTACAGATGGTGCTGCTCGCTGTGCTCTCTTTTCTGCGCGCGTGTGTCGCTCATCGCCTGCTCGCTCTTCGCTGGTCTGTTTCTCTCTGTCTGCAAATCGAAGAATGAATGGTCAAATCCAATCACTGCACATGCCAGTTTGGATTGTGCCGCTCAAATATTCTGGTAAGCACCCAATTTCGACATCCCACTGTTCTTGTTTCTGCATAGATTTTGCCCCAACCCTGTGCATTTTCCCGAAACCTCGATTTGGCCTTTTTCGTGCAACACTGTGTACATGTTGATTAACGTATGAAAATGAACAGAGCCAACGCTATTGTACAATGTCGTTCGAGGTGTCGTTTGGATCGACATCAAGGATTGATGGGTTAAATATCATTATGCCCCATCTGGCGACGCTTTTGAAAATCGACCCCGTCTGGCAATTGCCCCTTTCAATTTAGCTTACCGGTAATCGAACACAAGCTGAAGCGAAATCTAGCGCAAAACGAACCGTCAGCGGTCGCGTCGCGGCGAACGAGAGCAAGGCATCATGGCGAGCACTGCGGCAAGCACGAGCATCGCTATTGAGAGCGCGAGTAGAAAGAACACTGGTGCAACAACTGCATCGTCTCTCGAGTCACCTGGATCCGTCGCATTCTCGTCGCAGCCCGTCGCGCCAGTCGTGACAAACCGACAGATGCGTCGCCCACCAAGTGACGCGACAACAACAGCAACATCAGCAGCATCATCACCAAACGTTTCACACGGCACTGCTACCACTATTGCTACTGCCGAAGACGATAGCAGCCAGCGCCGCACTGTAATTGAGAACAGGAGCAGCCACACCCCGTTGCGCAGTGAAGATCGCCGAGCAACTCGTGGAGAACCGTCGCAATCGCAACATTCGTCGCCGTCGCCGTACAGCAGCGCCAGCGGCAGCGAGACCGAGCCATCGAGTGACGAGCACGCTAGCAAATCAACGTCTCGTAGCACACGCCCAGCGCAACGTAGCAGCGGTATCAACAATCGAGACAGCACACCACCTCAACCACAGCAGCCACAGCAACCGCAGCCGCCCCACGATACTCCGTCGAACGCAGCGCCTGCTGTATCGCTATCATCGATCTCGGGTGCTGCTTTGCCTCAGCTGCGCGACGGCAGCGCACACGCACCGTCCAACAACAACAGCAACAACAGCCGTCCACCGCCACCGCCGCCTCTCGAGCCAATCAATGATGACGACAATGAACCAACGAATCACCGACACAGTCGACAGCGTCGATCGCGCAGTCGCGATCGCTCGGTACCACCGAACAGCGACTGGCGCACCTCCACAACAGCAGCAACAGCTCCTGGACAGACCCACCACCACCGCTACACCAGCGAACAACTAGATACACTGCCGGTCGTACACAACGATCCACCGATCGACGTCCACGACGACGACAACAAGGACGAACCAGACGACGACGTGCGCATTCTGTTCCATGGCCGTACGATCTTTGCTGACGACCTCATTGGCCTTCGTGTCGCCAAGACGTTTGCGAGCCACGGTCGGTTCCTTGGCCAGGTCGTCAAGTTTGATCCACTGTCGCTGTTGTACACCGTCGTGTATGCTGACGGCGACGCAGAGGAATTGACGATCGACAGTACGCTGCAGATCTTGCTCCAAGACGACATTGAACGCGTCGATCCGTCGCTCCCGCCCCTTGTGGCTGCGCATTCAGTGCCGCCGGCGACACAAATCGAGAGCCCTGACGCAAGCGCTGCAGCGGCTGCCCAGTCGCTTAATCAACGGCATTACGAGCCGCAAACAATTAGAACGAATCCACGCACAGCGTCGTCGCCATCGACGATGCAGATCAGTGACCGCGAAGCGCAGTTTGTCGGGAGTTTGTTTGAAAACCACGCGCTGCCGCTGCTGCTGCGCGATGGCTGGCGCGTTGTACAAACTGCTGCTGGCTCGTATAGCACTAGCGACCAACAGTTTATCGCACCGCCGTCCTCTGCCAATCGCGCGAGTCGCGTGTTTCCATCGGCGCTCGCTGTCGTGGAGTTTATTGCGTCGGATCCAGCGCTTTTGAGCGCGTGCTTTCCAGCGAACGTCCACGCTGCGATCCTCTCGCTCTTCCGAGAGCAACAGCCACCAGCAGCAGCGCTCGTGACGAGTAGCAGCAGTGGAGGCAGCGGAAGTGGCGGTAGCAACAACCACAAGCGCACGGCGCCAGGCGACGCTGCACTGGCGTTTGACACCAAGCGTCCGCGCCATTTGCGTGCGATGGACGACAGCAGCAGCAGCATGCAGTTTGAAAGCCGTAGTGCTGGACAACGCGATGCTGCTGCGGCTGCTCGTGGGATGTATTACCTACCGACAGACGGCGACGCTGCTGGGAGAATGACGATCGAACGCGACGCGTACGCACCGCAGTCGATGCCACCCGATCAGCGATTCCGTCGTGCGATGCAGTCGCGGGAGCACAACGATGAAACGTATCAACGCCCTGTCGCAGCAGCAGCAGCAGCGAGTGCGTATTGCGCCGTGCCGATGCAGTGGCCCAGCAGCAATAGCAACAACGATACGAACAACGATGCACGGACGTCATCGTTGTCGCCAGTGCACAATCGCTTGGACCAGCGTCCCTCTCGTCCGTTTACGGACGCGTCGCCCGAGTGGCGCGACCATCCAGACGATGATCTGTTGCTGCCACAGTCGCATCGCCACACCAGTCGCACGGGCAGTCATAACAATCAACAGTACGTACCAGAGCAGCCAGTGCAACAATCGTATTATCACTACCACGATGACGACAGCGACGCTCGTGACCCACACGACGACGCGCGGCGGTCGTACCGGAGCCACGGACGAAGCGACGCGGCGCCATCAACGTACTACAGTGACCACCACGACGACCGCTACCACGTTGCTGCTGGGACGGAGCGCTACGACCACCACGCCTATTACCACCTCGACCGCAATCGGTTCCATAATAGTAACAACCACCACAATCACAATCACAACAACGTCAGCGTTACTCGCCAGAGCCCAAGCGACGAGCACATGCGCCATCGCCACCATCACCACCACCACGTGCGGCCAGCAAGTGGCGCTGCTGCGATCGAGTCGACGCTGCACGAGTTTCGCGCAGCTGGTCACTCGATGCCATCAAGTCGAGACGACCACCATCCGGCGTCGTCGTCGCCACTTGGCGGACCGTCGTTCTCGATGCTGGACGTTGACCGCAATGCACATTCGCACGGCAGCAACAGCAGTGCGGCACCGTCGCCCGTCGAACAGCAACACCACCACCAGTGGGACGCACGGCGTCTAGCAAACGACCAACCCACCAGGAACAACAACAGCAGCGGGTACGATGACCGTGGCCACAGTCGCTCGCCGCGCCAAGCGTACGCGAGCAACCAGCAGCAGCACCACCACCACCACCATCACCGCCATGCTCCGCACCACCAACAGCGGCGCCACCACGCACCACTAGCAACAGCAGCAGCAGGGTCGTCGAATGGCGACAGCTACAGCAACGCGAACGGCGCGGGGCGAGTCGTGACCGAGCAGCTCGCTGATTCGCGTAGCGCGCTCGCGAGAGCAGGCGACAACACTGTCGCAACGACGTAGTAGCTTCTGTAGGAGTAGTCAGTCCAAGTGATGTTCACTTTCAGTGGAACCAGCAGAGCGCTGAAACGAATGCATGTTCACTTCGACCAGTGTTTTGATCTCTATCGACTTTGCTTTTACTCTTCAATCGTCATCTTCTATTGTTTGACGCAGTGGATCGCTAACACTTTCGCCAACGCTGTTGTTACTGTTACTGCGAGCGCCTAGTGGCATGAGCGACGTCGCCGCACCGAGTCGCGCCGAGCGCTCGTGGACGTGGAAGAACTCGAGGTTGCGCTGTGACTCCTCGCGGACACCAGCAGCGCGCACAGACGCCAGCGCTGCGAGCACCGCAGACGCGTCCTGCAGTTGCCAGAGACGCAGCTTTTGGAGGACCGTGTGCAGCTCGCGAGTGAATCGCGACGTGCCATATTGACGCACGTACTGGTTCAGTACGGCTGTGAGCTGCTGCACGATGCGTGCATGGATGTGCGTCAAGTGTGGCGGCGGTGGAGACGCAGCTGGTGTTGCTGCGTCGGAGGTCTTTGTGCCGCTAGTTAGCGCTAGTGCTGGAGCTGAGCTTTGTTGTACATACAGCTGTTGCTGATCGTGAAGCTCTGCGACCATCGCGACTGTGCGATCGAGCGCGTTCAGCCACGGCGGCGCAACGTGTGCAGCGTCGAGCTGTGTGACGTCAATGACATGCTGCTGCGTTAGGACGCGTGCGCGATAGTGAGCAACGCGCACGTAGGTCTCGAGCGCGTCGAGGTCCAAGTCAGCAAATCCTGGCGCTCGGCCCGCAGCTGCGACGAACGTTGCCTGTGAAGATGCTGGCAGTGCGTATATGTCGAGCAGCGTCTGTGGTGTTCTCTGTGAGCCGTCTTCGTCATCGTTAGCATCAGTAACGTGGTCGGTTGCGTCGTTGTCGTCGCTATCGAGACGATCGCGAGTCACTGCTGTGCTCAAAGCACGTCGCAAGGGACGTGGCGGATGATGCGGCCCAGTAAGCTCGTCGACGAGACTGTGTTTGCGCAAGTGGCTGGAGTGCACACAAGCACACACCAGACAGCCAGACAGACAACGAACTAGTAAGTCTGTGAAGCTACAGTGCCGACCAACACGACACAACCTACAGCCTAACGCATCGCAACGCAACGCACCGGACAGCGCTGAGCTTCCGCTTCGTCGGCGAACTCTCGTAGCAGTCACTCAGCGGCTGCTGCTTGTGCGTTGACGCTCCAGTGTGGCGCTGCACTCTCGGCTGCGTGTGCTGCTGCTTGTGCGTTGATGCTAACGTAGCGTTCCGCTGTGCCGCTGCGTTCGCTATGTCTGTTTGGTTCGTCGACTTTGCAGTTGTATTAGCCGCAGCAACAGTAGCAGGTTGGATACAAGCCGTGTTCGGGGGGATGCGCTTAGCTGTTCGCACCGACGACGGCGGCAAACGTGACGCTACTGCTCGCTCTCGATGTGCTGTGTGCGTGAGCAGCGTCTGCTTTGTTGGTGCTGTTGACGTTGGCTTCTGCCGCCGCTGTGCTCGCACTGGCTCTTTTGCTGCTTTGTCCGACGCACCGATGTCATAGACAGCGTCGTCGTCAATCGGTTGGGGCTGCACCGGTTGCGTCTGCTGTGCCATTCGTGCGAGTCGTTCACTGATGCGCACACGATACGCTCGCCAGTGCCTTGCGATCACAGTCGCTGGCGCATCTTCCCACGCAAACACTGCAGCGTAGATCGCGTGAAAGTGCTCGTCGTACACGCGACGGAATCGGTAGACGTCAATGTCGTCGTATCGATAGCCACGCGGCAAGCAACGTGCGCTGTCGGCTATTGCAATCTTGCCATCACCGCCAGAGCGACTGCGCTGAGCGCTGCGCAGCAGCGTGCGCACCAACGTCCACGCGAGCTGCAGTCGCGTCCATGCGACGTGCGTCTGTGGATCGCGTACTTGCAGCGCTGCGTGCAGGTACCGGTAGAGAAACGTCGTTGATAGCGGATGGGCGGCTGAACTTGGTTCACTGTCACGTTCGCTATGCCTGTTGTTGTAGACTTGGACCCGCAGCGTTGACGCTAGCGCTGCATTGGCTGCTGTACACGCACGACATTGCGCAGTATGGGCGGCAAACACGCGTTCGTATGCGTCGAGCGCCAGCACATAGTCCTGTGCTGCAAAGCTCCGATCAGCAAATGCTGCAAGTGCTGCCGTCGAGTCGCCACTATCGAGTCGCTTGCGCCAGTGCTGTGCGAGCGCTGGCGCCTGCTTGAGCGAATACAGTCGCGCCTGACAACGAGCAATTCCAGTTAGCTATGTGATCTACTGTATGCAGCTACACGGCGCGTTTGCATGCGAACGTACGATGATCCGTGCACGGTCGTCGCGCGCGTACGGCAGCGGCAGACGCGACGCTAGGTCGAGCATGCACGCGAAACTCGCGTCGATCTCACCTGCAAGCAGCAATACCTGCACGACTAGCAGTGCTGTCTGCACGTACGCGTTGCTCGATGGTGCTGCAGCTTCAATCACGCTCTGCAGTGCGACGAGTGCTTTTGCAGCTTCGCCCGATGCGATGCAGCGTCTTTTGTGGGTGTCGAGTGTGTAGTTGTAAGCCATACGAAGAAGCTCCAAGCTATGCAGCGCGTGTGCAAGTAATACCGCACCTGGTAAAGCTCGCGACGCTCTCTGCAAATTGTTGGAGCTGTGTGTCGCTGTCGTAGCCAGCGTCGCGGTCGGTGTCGACATCGCTGTCACTGTCGCTATCACGAATGGCCTCGCTGCTCGAGTCAAGCTGAGGCTGCTTCTGCTGAGTTGTGATGTGCTCATTGTCGTCAGTGTTGTCGCTGCTGTCGTCGCTGTTTTTGAGCACATGGTCAATACCAGTGGCTCGCGCACGAGTAGCACGCGCATGGCGTGAGTTGGTCATTTGCTCATTGGATCATCGTGGTGGCGAAATCCCAAACGACGTGCTGTATTATATATACATCGAAATATAGAAATGAAAGTTTGAGTTGCATGGACAAACACTTTTCATTTTTCATCGACAGCAACAAAACATGAGCGCGATGCGCGCGCGCATGCGCAAAGAGATCGAGATGCTCGAGACCGATCCGCCGCACGGTGCGTGCTGCTCGCTCGCATGCTTGCTGCTGCTGTCTCTATTATATGCATTGATCGTGTACACGCATGCACGAGACTGACGACTGCAAAACGCAATACTTGCTTCTCACAGGTGTGAGCGCCTGGCCAAAAGACGACAAGATCGATCACCTCGAAGCGCGTACGTTGACGTACATGCCTCCACATGAGCTGCACGCCGCTAGAGCTGTTGTAGACTCTCATGTACACGCAAACACACGCTTGTTGGCTGAATTGCTGGCGCTGCACCAGAGATCCTCGGTCCAGATGGTTCGCCATACGAACGCGGCGTGTTCCACCTCGACATTGAGATCCCAGAACGGTAGGCAGCTACCTACGCTTGCATCTAACTGCTAAACACGCAAGCTGTCGTTACTTGACGCATGTTGTTCGCTGGTTGGCTGGCTGTAATTGCCTCAGGTATCCGTTCGAGCCACCGAAAGTGCGCTTCACGACCCCGATCTATCACCCAAACATCGACGATGCCGGTCGCATTTGCCTCGATACGCTCAAGATGCAGCCCAAGGTGCGTTTTGTTGGTTGTATATTGGGTCGTACGACAGTGCGGGTTGCCTATTGAGTGACGAATGGACTCCATTGCGGCATGCGTCGGTTGTGGATCGATACAAAAAGGGCTCGTGGCTTCCGTCGGTCAACATCAGTACACTCCTCACGACAATTCGACTGCTCATGGCGGAACCGAACGCAGACGATGGCCTTATGCCTGAGATCGTACGACGTTTGTTTGCAGTTGTGGCTTGTGCTGTTGAATGGACCTATCGCTCACAGTTTCGAATTGTCGCTGTCACTTTTGTGTGTGGATCTATACAACGACACAGACCGACTTGTTCAAGCACAATCGGGAGCTGTTTACGAAGAAAGCAGTCGCAATGACAGCGCAGCACGCGCAGCAGCGCAGTGTCGAAGCAATTGCAACTGCGACGACCAACGCACCAGCACCAACCGCGACTGTGGCAGCACCTACGACAGCTGAAGCAGTCGCTGGAACGACAGCTGATGCATTTGTTGTCGCAAGTGTCGCAACATCGCAGCAGCAACTGCACAATGCAATGGAAGAAGCTGCTGGTGACGCAAACGACTCGTTCAGTACCGAAGACGATGACGATGACGATGCCGATGACGACGATGGACTGTCGGACTTTAGTGACGACGCTGCGAGTGACAGCGACACGCGACAGCCAAACCCAAAGCGGCGACGAGCGTAAGTGCGAACGATATTTTGTAGCACTGACGACAAGGGCATCTGCAATTGCAATAGTATTAAAACAAGCAATGGCAAGAAAGCCAGTTTCGCGACTGCTGTTGATACGAGTTGCTACGTCAATCCCACACTCGACCATCCAGGCAGTCTACGAGGTACCTCACCCTCTTATTAGCAATGGTTGCTGCACAAGTTGCGCTGTGGGTTGTGGAACAACTTGAGCTCCGAGCTCAAACCTGTCGCTGGCGCAACACCGCATTGCCCCATAAAGTCCCCAACGGACGCTCGAATCTTCTGAAGGCGCAGCAAGTGGTTCTCGAGCGAACACGAGAGCCCAGGGCCGTCTTTGCAGTCATCGAATGGCACGACCGCGTCGTTCACGCGCACACGCACGAACGTCCCTTCGTCACCGCAATTCAATCGCTCAGTCACGAGTCGCGAGCCCATGGCAACGGTCCGCGACGACCGGAAGCGCCGGTTCGGGTCAGCGCTCGTCCCAGGCATCGTGGCATCAAAATTAAGTCCATAGGCGGTCATGAACACCATGAGCTGCGTATCGTGCGAGAACGCAACGTAGATGTGCTGACACGACGCAGGCTTGGGCTGTGCCAGTAGCTTCGCGACCGCTGCGACGTACGGGAAGCCTACGGTGCGCGCGAGGGGGTTGCCATACCCCGAGTCGTGGTAGTACCCGAGGTCCTTGTTGTACGCATAGTTGCGCCACTCGTCGTCTGTAAAGATCGCACAAAAGTGCTTGCTGTCCTTCCCAAGCAAGTTCATCTCGTACATACACAAGTCCATAAACCCCAAGACGTCGTCTGCGATAAACCCAAACGTTGGCCAGAGCTTCTCGAGCCGTGCGATCGTTTGTGGCACCCACGTTGCAGTGAACGTCGTCTGGAATGGACCCGCGAGGCTCTTCGGGAACGTTGGGCACGTATCAATGGGCGTCAGCGTGTTTCCAGCGATGCTCTTGTCGCTCGAGTTGGACGTAACGAGGTTCGCAAAGTGGTTCGCAGCCGTCGCGTCGGCGCCAAACAGGCCGTTCATGAAACTCTTGGCCGTGAGCTGCACGCGCTCGACGCTGCCGGACCAGACCGTCAAGTCTGGGTGGAACAAGTGCGCGTACGTTTGGCGCACATGCGCTCCGTGTTCGAACGCTTCCGCAACACCGAGCGCCGTGATGTTCTCGACCTGGCTCTTCGCGTCACTGATCATCGAACTGAGCGTCCACGAGCGCAAGAATGCGAGCTCTGGTGCCAGTTCCGTTGCGTTTGCATTCGCTTCCGCGAGCTTTGCGCGCACTTTGTTCTCGATACGCACGAGGCCGTTGTAGCTCCCAGTCGACGGATACCGCGTCGTGTGGCGCGACACAATGTGGACTTGGTCGACCTTGCACGTGTCGGGTAGCGCAGTCTGCGACGCAGAGAATGACGGGTTGGCCGAGTGGTAAAAGTTAAGCTGACTCGTGTGGTCGAGCAAGTCGAAGCCTGGTGAGTACGCTGCAGCTGGGTCGACGGACAGCAGCGCAATCGTCGCAGCGACTGCACCGAGCAGCGCAGACATGGTCTTCATCTTGAGTGAGTGGGTGGAGTGCGGGTGGAAAGACGACTTGGACGGAGTCGAGAGTTAGTCGAGGCGAATTCGAAAGTGAGCAGAAGCCAGAATCAGTCATAGCGCTGGCTGGC
>JAADXH010000709.1:0-17844 GCA_023337595.1 Globisporangium camurandrum | reverse complement strand
ACAATCACCAAAGCAGCAGCAGCAATCCACACCGTCATTAGTACCCAAAACACACACACAATCCAACTCCTCTGTCACATCTGCATCACACGCACCTGCGGCGGCGCAATGCCACACAGCGAACACTGCGCACACGAGATGCTTGCGATAGTTAATTAAATAGCAATTATTCTGAGTCAAGCGTGTGCAATAGACAAAGATAAGAGCAACTTATGGAGAGAGAGTGAGAGTATGCACGATGTTACACTAAGTACGTAAATTCTTTTGGGCGGGAGCAAAACAGAACTTTATTCGTTTTCGATTTTGGCGCGAATTATAATTTTAGGGGAACAACACTAAACAGCACGCAATAGAACATGCCTGATACGAAGTTTGAAGTTTGTAATGTCAATTGTTGAATGACCGGACAAAAAACCTGCACCGCTGTGTGTTTGCGTGGGAAAACACTGTGCATTTGTATTGGATGTTTCTTAAAATGAAGTGAAATCACATCGTTGACACGACTTCATTTGGCCTTTGAGCAACACGAGGATCTCCGCGTTGAGGATATGTGCGTTCCACTTGTTCCTGCTGTCGAGTTGCTGAGAGGGAGTCGATGAGTGGTCGCTACTGCTGTTGATGAGGTTGGAACTCTGGATCTGCCTGTGCGCGTGCAAATTGGCGAGTGTGTAAGACCTCGACTTGCGAGTCGGTTGCTTGGAACGTATGTGAACATATTCTTGTGGCTTCTGTCCTTACAACCTACTGGCACATTGCCATTTTCTCCTCCTGGTACAAACTACCAGCGACACGAGCACGCTACCCACTCATTGCTCTTCCTCATGCTCCTCCTGGTCATCGCCTTCTTCGATCTCGCTTTCAACTTCGACATCGCTCATAATATCAATGATATCAAGAGCTGATGGGTGAATCAGCCGCCGCGATGGCAACGACATCGTCTTCGCGAACATGTAGACGGCGGGTTTGGTTGGCTGCGTAGAACGTCTCCGCTGCAGACATCCGGCCTGCCACACGGATGCTGCCGTTGCCTCGTGTGGCGAGCTGATCAAACTTCTCCGAGAACAGATCGGCAGCAGACGACGAAGTGCCTGCAACACCAGCTTTTTCGATTGCTTCCCAGCGCGCGCCTCGCGGCTATCGAGCAAGATCCGGATGGGAACTTGCTCAATAGTGGTGTTTGCTGCTCGGTCTCGGATGGCTACTAGATTGCCGTTGTTTGTCCATACGTACACGTAGTGGGTTAGACGCTTGGTAGAAGAAATGAACGAGTTTGTTTTAATAAAGGTCGAGTGCGCGTCCGCATCAAGTGCGTTGTTGAAAAGCATGTAGCGCACATCGAGCTGCGCTGAGCGTTTCAAGCAGTTAACCAATGCACGCTCTTCGTGCGTAAACTAAATGTTGAGATGCGCGTGCGCGTTCGAAAGACACCATTGTTCTCGACGGTGTTCTTCGATCTGCTGCGCGTGCTGTTGCTGTAATATTTTGATCTGCCGTGCGTACTGTTCGCGTAGCTCTTCGATCTGCTGACGTTCATGATGTAGCTGGCCACGAAACGCTTGCACCATGGCATTTAGCGCAGCACGCACGTCGTGCACATAGACAGCAATGCGTTGCACAGCAGCGCCGGCCATTGGTGGTGGTTGCTGGTGCTCATTGCAGCGCGCGCGGCTTGCTGCATTGTACACAAATCCGATCGACACGCCTAGCACGACTCCGACTATGTCGTCGTTAAGTGCGTCATTTCTTTCCGTTTGTTCAGATCTAAATGCGTATGTTCAGATCTGAATGCAACAACTCCAGAAATCTAGGTGGTTCTTCTGATTCATCAAGTGAATATTTTAATCAAGATTTACGTAGAATCAGAATGCTGATTCTACGTAAATCTTGATTAAGTATGCTATCGATGAATCAGAAGAACGTTCATTGAGCAAAAACTCACGTATACTTTGCGTATATTTTTCATTGTCTATCCAGCATCGTACCCCATGTAACCATCGCATTTGTTGCTGTTTGACTTTGCGCACACGTCCACACACGCCCACGCCTACAAGCAACTTCGACACACACCTCACACCTGTCCACGCCTACAAGCAACCCACACGTCTACAGACGCACGAGACAACGATGGTGAACCTCACGAACAACGCGGTTGCGATGCTGTACAACAAACAAGTGCCCGACGGCTTTGAGCCATGGCTTCAGGTCATCGACACGCGCAAGATCAAACCTGCAAGTGGCACGGGCGGCGACCGCTACAGGTGTGTTGCCTGTCGTCACGAGTCGCCATGCACTCGCTAGCGCTCTTGTACTGACGTTTCACTTGCTCAATCTGTCTCTTTTGAACGCACGCACGCACATAGAATCGTGCTGTCGGATGGCGCGTCGTACATCAGTGGCATGCTCGCAACGCAACTCGCACCGGTACGTTGCTGTCGTCGTCTCTTCTCATCCACCCCTGTAACATACAGCTACACTGTTTGCTCCCTTCCCTCACACTATCCCCTCTCTCCCTCTCCCTCTCGTCCACATCCACCCACGACAGCTCATGGAGAGCGACAGCCTCAAAGTCAACTACGTCGTGCAGTTGAAAGACTACATTGGGAACGACGTCCAAGGCCGACGGATCCTCATTGTCTTGAGCATCGGTGAGATCGTCCCTGCGTACGAGCGCATTGGTGCGCCACAGAACATTGAAGGCGGCAAAGGTGGGTCGCTCCCACCAGCACCAGCACCAGCAGCAGCAGCAGTAGCGCCACCACCGAGTCTCAGTGCCCAGTCACAATACTCTGCAACGCCATCGACAGCACCCAGCAGCAGCAGCTACCAGCAGAACGCGATCTACAACAACGCGCCACCGCCGACTGCATCCGCCTCAGCGTACGGCGCGTCGTCGAGCTACGGACAGCAGGCATCGAAACCAGCGTCGTCGTCCAGCTCGTCCTACAACAACCGTGGGCCGGTTGCGCGGCAGGACCCGAACGTCCGCGTGTCGGACATCCAGAGCCTGAATCCGTACGCTGGTGGGCGATGGACGATCAAAGCACGCGTGACTGCCCGTGCGCCGATCAAGAACTGGACGAACGCCCGCGGGACCGGCAAGTTGTTCAGCTGCGATCTGCTCGATGCAAAAGGCGGCGAGATCCGTGCGACGATGTTCAACGACGCAGTCGACAAGTTTTATGAGCTCCTACGTCCCGGGCAAGTGTTTTTCTTCACGGGCGGCAAGATCAAGATGGCGAACCGGAAGTTTTCGAACTTGAACAACGACTACGAAGTGTCGTTCGATCAATATACCGAAATCACACCGGCCGGCGACGATACGCAGATCTCGCAGATGAACTATGCGTTCAAGAAGATCGCGTTGATCGAGAGCTTGGCGCCCGAGACGAACGTCGATGTGATTGGCGTTGTGAAAGACGTCGGACCAGTGAACGAAATCACGTCGAAAGCCGGGAAGCAGCTGTTCAAGCGCGACATTTCGTTGGTCGACGATTCGAACGCCGAGATCAAGTGTACGTTGTGGAACGACCAAGCACGGGAAGACTGTTCGAGCTGGACGAACAACGTCGTTGCGATCAAAGGCTGCCGCGTGAACGAATACAACGGCCGATCGATCAGTACGTTGTCGAGTTCGAGCTTTGCCGTGAACCCGACGATCTCGGAAGCCGGCCATTTGCTGAATTGGTTCAACACCGGCGGCAGCTCAGCGCCAATCAAGTCGTTGAGCAGCGGCGGTGGTGGCTTTGGTGGCGGTGGCGTCGGGACGTTCAGTGAACGCGCAGTCGTGAGTGACATCAAAACAAAACAGCTCGGATTTGGCCAAAAGCCAGATTACATCACGGTGAAAGGCACGGTGAACTTTATCAAACACGACACGGGTGTCTACTACCAAGCGTGTACGAAGTGCCAGAAGAAAGTCGTGCCGGACGTCGCGCAGAACTTTACGTGCGAGAAGTGCCAGACGTCGTACCCGACGTGTGAGAACCGGTACATCTTGTCGGTCGTCGTGCTCGACCACACGGGCAGTTCGTGGACGACGTGCTTCAACGACCAGGGGAAGATCGTCATGCGCGGTCGGACCGCCGACGAGCTCGGGGAGCTCCGTGACGCCGACCCGACGCAGTTTGAAGCCGCATTCAAAGCTGCGCTGTTCAAACAGTACGTGTTTCGCATGCGCGTGAAGGCCGAGAACGTCCAAGACGAGCTCCGTGTGAAAGTCGGCGTCGTGACGATCGAACCGATCAACTACCGGAACGAGTGCAAGGACTTGCTCCAAGCCATTGCGCAGTACAACTGAGTGTAGGGATAAGGAGTTAGTGTCGTGTAGGAGATCGACGGTTGCGTGTAGGGCGAGAGAGAAACAGATTGCTACAGGTTGGGAGCGGTAGGACGACGAGGAGAGGATAGCGAACTCGAACGAGAGAGACTTTGATAATGACACATTTGCTTTGATTTCGTTCTGGAAGATGTGGGTACGACAAGGTGCAGACTTAACCGAGAGTTAGTCGATTCGAGGACTCCATCTAGTAGCGCTTGCAGCAGCTCGCTGACTTGGGTCGCTGAGGGAGTCGCTTCGACCGAGGACCCGATGCTGCTGTTGCTGTTACTGCTGCTGCTGCTGCTGCTGTTGCTGCTGCTGCTGGCGCGACGTGTATGTGCTGCTCTCGTCGCGTCGGCGACTGCGTTTCGAGTTCACGGCGCTGGATGATGTAGAACGGCGTGTTCGCTTGCACAAACGGCGCGGTAGCAAAGACGCTGGGTGTGAATGGCACACTGTGTGTCGTCGCGTTCCCGACTGCGGTGCGGAACGGACCAGCCGTCCACTTGAGCTTGCTCTGTTGGTACGCGAGCGCCTCGCGCTCGCTTGCGCTCACGTACGGCGCGTCGTTCACGACCGAGTAGAACTGAGCCTGTTTGCGCTCGTCGCTGCGCATCTTGTTAAACTTGTCGATCGCGCAGTACGGCCGCTCGCGCTCGTGCTTTTGCAGTACGCGCACGCGGCGCTGCGGATCTTGCGGACGGTTTTCGGTGCAAGCGATGCTGCTGCTTGGCAGCGTTGTCGCTGGCACAGTCATTGCTGGGATGTCGTTGGCAGTTCTCGACGACTCGGTCTCGGGGCTATCGCCACGTCCAAACGCGTCGAATGTGGTCGCTCGACGCTGATGCAGTGTGTAGTGACCCGATGTACCAGCACTGTCGTTGTTGTTGTTGCTGCTGCTGCTATCGTGGGATGTGGACGCCAGTGTCGAGCGCAGCGCAGCAGTGACGTTGCGCTGTCCATCTATCAGCGGACACGCGCCACTGCTGCTGCGACTGGTGATAGTAACGTTTACAGTATCAAGCGACTGCCTCTCCTCCCCAGTGCGATCTACAGACGTCTTCGAGTACGCAGACCTCGACGTCTGGATCGTGCGCGTCGGCTGCGAGGCTCTCGACGTCGAGCGCGACGGTCCAGCCGAGACAGGTCGATAGCGCTTTGGGGACGACCACCCCGCTGCAATCGTCGTTGTGTCCGGACACGGTACTACCCTCCGAGTCCCAGCCATCATTGCACGTCGATTCGGCGACAACCGCAGGTCGTAGTCGCTCTGTTCGCCTGCAGCAGTCGCCGCAGCAACACCAGCCGACATGCCACTGCAATGCAACACGGACTTGGTTTGTGCCTGGAAGAGTCGGTGCTTGAGTCGCGACGACCCACTGAGCGCTGCGACGTAGCTTCGATCGATGTTTGCGTGGACTTTCAGCGCTTCGTACTTGGCGAGCACAAAGTTACGCAGGAGCTTCACGGTCTCTGGGTACTCGCTCGCGAGTGCAAAGTGGCTCCCGACGCAGTTGCCAAACTCCGTAAGCATCGGCCCGCGACTGCTATCGAGTAGCACGTGGTACCGATTCGCGCTCGTGCTCGCGATTTCGTCGTCGACGTCCCACTTGCTCTTGCAGTTTACTATGAACTCGCGGTGTGCGATGCCAGTGAATAGTGCGTGCGTCGTGCACTCGAGCCGGATGCAGCACGTCGTGTCGCCGCGCTTTGCGATACACAGCGATTGGTTGAGTCGTGCACGGTGCGCAGACTTTGTACCCGCACGCGCTGCGGTGCGTTTCGCACCATAGTCGCGCGCGCGGTCGCTCGAGTGCAGCACGAGGCCAGTGTTGCCCTTCGGTATCCACGTGCGCTCGTTGGCGCTGTAGGCAAAGAAGTCGCCCGACTTGGTGTCTAGGAATACATCGCGTTCGGTCGAGATCTGCATAAGTGTCTGCTGTTGCTGCTGTGGCAGTAGCATCGGCGGTGGGATCCCCGCAATGTTATCGACTAGACTGCCTTTGCCGTCGTTGTTGATGGCGCGAACGTGCTCGCCGCCGGTCGAGCACACGAACGCGAGCAGCACTGCTCCAATGCCGCTCGCAAACAGACACTTGCCAGTCATCATGCACATCTTGGTGAGCAACGCGAGCTTGCGCAGCGTCGGCGACCACGGCAGCGCGCTCGCGTCGCCATCCACGAGCACAAAGTCGAGTCGATCAAAGTTTGTGATGCTCTGCGGCGCGACAAACTCCGAGTGCATCTCGAAGAGAAAGTCGTCGATGTTGTTGCGTCCGCGCTCCTGTAAGCGCAAACGTGGTTGTACGTTTCGAGCGCAAGTGATTGGGCATGCAGAAAGTGCGTCAGTGGATACGCAGAGACAGAGGAAGTCGCCCTAGAGTGAGAGCTGACGAGCGTTAGCCTGTACAGACGCACAAACATGCAGGAACGCACCACGACTTCAACGGCCGTGACCTCGGATTTTTCAAGCTCCTTGACGACGCGCAGCACGTGCTGGCGAAATGCGCTGAAGAGCTCGACGCCACGCGCATTGCCCGCAGGGTACGCGTTCACCAGCAGCATGCGCATATCGAGAGTCGACTGGGACAAACTTGATGTATGCTTTCGCTACTTTTATTACAAGCATCGTACTGTAGTATAGTTGAAGTTGACCTAAAATAGCAATACGCCTGCCTCATTCGTCATGGAGCGTGGTGGCACCGACGTTGCGAGAGTACGATCAAATCATGCACAACGAGGCGAAGATGTAGCAGTGGCAACGGTGGTAGCGTACCCTGACTGGCCGTTCGGACTCGGCCGACCAACACCTGGAGCATCGAGTCACGACAGTGTTGCATTCCGAGCCAATGCATCGGCCAAGAGCCGCAAAGAGCTCGTCGCAGTATCTCGCGCACAACGATCGCGTGTTGAGACGCTCGCAAGTGGCAGCGCGCATTTGCATCCGGCACCAGCAGCGACATCGTGTGTGCTCCGAAACTATGACGATGATGAGAATCTTCAGCTACCGATTGTGCGTCTGCTAGATGCAATATTGTGATGCTGGTTTGATGAGGTTGCAGTTTGTGTGATGCAGCATCCGCTCACGCTCTATATGATCGTCAGTAGCGCCGATGCAGCTCACAGATTGAGCGCTGCCGCGCACTCGCGACGCGCAAGTGCCTCAGCTGCGTCCAGTGCGTTTGTGTTGACCAACTCTCTAAGCACTGAATCGCTTCACCGCGCGCATAGAGCTGATGCTGACACTACTAGCTACGTCTTACTTTGTCATGTCGCTAGGTTTGACGACCTCCAGCTCGGTTACTACTGCGACTCGTGTTTTCGCGCACGCCACCCAGCGTATCGTCTCGAGCACAACTGGATTCTGATCGAAGACGACATCACCGAAGTGCACGAACGGATCAACGACCGCACCAGGTGCGTATGATGCATGAAGTGTCGTCGCATTGTCAGCATGGATCCATCGACTAGCCTACCAGAGACGTTACGACTCGCTTGACCCACAGATTCGTGCTTGTTGTATCAGACGGAAGCTTGACCACGACATCCAAGAGCTCGAGCAACTGCTTGCGAAGACGCACACAGTCCTCACACGTTCGCATGCTGCTGCGCCTTTGTCGTTGCAATCGGCGATGCCACGCGGCATATCGACCGCCGTGAGGCAGCAATCGCCACCGCCGCCACCATCGCTCCAGCCATCGTCGATAGCGCTGCGCACGGCAACAGGCGAGTTGGACTTTAACGCAACACGCCTGGCGATCGCATTGATCCAAGGCACACTCCGCGGCCTCATCGAGCACGTGCGTCTCGATCTCAGCAACACGCAACCCAAAACATCGATGACGCACGACGATGCAGTCGTCAAGATCCAGCGTCTGTGGAAGGTCCGCTGTGCGCGCAAGCAGCTCACAGCGCTCATACAGTCCGTGTACGCAAGCTACGAGGACCCAACGACCGGCGAGACGTACTACTACAACCGCAAGACGCACACGACGCAGTGGACCAAGCCGAGGGCGTTTACTAATGCTACTACTGGTACGAGTATAGCTACAACACCAGCGCCAAAGCGCGTGTTTGACTCGCTAGAAGCACAGCAAGCGGATGCTGCGCAGTGCATCCAGCGCATGGTGCGCTTCCACAATGCGCGCAAGCACCTGCGAGCGCTCATCTCATCCGTGTACGAGAAGATCTGGGACGCTACAAGCGAGCGCTTCTACTACCACAACACGAAAACGAAGCAAGTGCAGTGGGCGAAGCCGCGCTGGGTCAGCGACGACGATTTGCTCACACCACGCACGCGGCAGCAGCAAGCCGATGATGCGCTCCGACAGCGCAGGCTTACACTGATCCGTACGAGCGCTGCGCCAGACGAGCTTGCTGCGACGATACTGCAGCGTGCGTATCGACGCAAGCGTGCGTTCACAGCGCTCATTATGCGCTGCCAGCAGGTCTATGAGCGCATCTTTGACGCAAACGAGAACGCGTACTACTACTACAACACACAGACGCAGGAGGTGACGTGGTCGAAGCCTGCAGTGCTGCGCCACGCAAACGCGGACGCGCTCACGCCTCGTTCGCGACTCGCCCGTGTGCTTGGCGCAACAGCATCAAGGGCTGGCAACGCTGTCAAGCACGCTGCACCACGCGAGTGGACTGAGGAGCAAGCAGCTGTGTGTCTGCAGGGACTCTTTCGCGCTCGTCAAGCAAAGCGCGCACTCGATGCGCGACTTGCACAGACGTTTCGGAAAGTCTGGGACGCGGATGCCTCGCGCTTCTACTATGTCGACTTGCGCACACAGGCAGCGAGCTGGGACCCGCCGTCGCTGCTGTTGCGCTCCGGCATCCAAGTCGATGAGTTTGCGTGAGAGGGACGTATGTTAATGTCAGCTTAGTTCTCTACAAGCGAGTGCACAACGTAACTTTGGTGGAACTTGCGCTGTCATTTTTTGCAGCAGCAGCAGCGTCACGATCAAGAACATCAGATCAACGTGGCTGAACAATCGCGCCACGAGGACGTGAACTTGTACCTTTCGAGCAAGGAGACGAGTCCGCTTACGGGCCATTCGACGTGGATCGCGCAGCAGCCAGGATGCGACATTATCTAGCTGTACTTGGACGGCTTCGTGCGGCAAAGTGAGCTGCAAAACAGTCGCTGCCGCACAATTGAACTTTTCATTAGCGTGCTCGGCGTGTCAGACATCGGGCGATACAACCTCACGGTCTCGGGGCTGGATCTACCCGAAACTCAAGACATCCAGCGGTGCGTGCACTTCAACGCAGCGCAGCGATCGAACGCGTTGAAGTGGCCGTGACAGTGTGAGCGGGGGCGACGTGGATAACGATCGCAGTGGTGATACCAAGTATTAACGCGAGCGGCATGTGCTGAAGCAAAACGATGGCAAGCTGCGACGGGATCTGGTGTTGAAGAGCTTGGGTGTGAGAGTGTTCATGTGTATGTGGAAGCAGGTTCAGTCTTCGTTTACCGAGTTTTGAGCGAATGGAATCGTTTGGTATTCACTTGCCGTCCGCTCTTCTCACGACTCGGAGAGACAGCTCGACAGCTTGCAGTGTAGGGACAGCGATACTTAGAAGCACACGACGCTGTGGGTCGAGTGTGCCTGTTGCCATGATTTGATGTAAAAAATGTAGCCATGTTGTGAGATACACCTGCAAAGATCGAAACCATTCTCTAGCAACGTTGTTTATTGTTAATGTTCAGGTATACACAGTATGTGATGTTGCATGATGCCCACCTTTCAAACGACAAGCAAATCAAATCCAACTATCAAATCCAACTAAAGCGCAACAACCAAGGCAGCTAGCACTGCTGGTGACACAGCTCTCAACTAAGACCGAGATGGACGACGCAACGACGCAATCCAAAAGTGATCGTGCAAGCCAGGGTAACGCCATCCGTAAAATCGCAGTCGTTGCGACATGCAACCACACAACGAGTGAACGCTACTAGCCAACTCGACTACACCCTCACTCTTGCTGTGCTGTCCTTTGATCATCATCATTCTACTGGCGGTAGTGGTAGCGCAAGTATGGCAGCTCGACGTCTTCGCCATCGGCGTCCATCGCACAGACTTCCAGAATCAAGTACTTGAGCTTCGGATCAATCGGTTTCTTCGTGACCGTTGCGACCAAATCCGAGATCTTCATCGCCATGCGCTCGGGCGAGCGGGATTTTTGCGAGTACATCGCATACAAGATCGTGACGCCGTACGAGAGCATCGAGATCTCGGCGTCGTACGTCTTTTCAAAGTACGCAAGGAACTCGCGGAGCGTCATATCGCCGGTCGTGACGTCCAGACGGTCCCACGCAGTCCAGCGGTACGGTTCGCCACGGAGCGTCGTCTCGGTCGGCTTCGGTGCAATCGGCTCGGAGAACGTGAAGAGTGGCAGTGCGAGATTCACAAACCCGTTCTTGTACGCCTCAAGTGGCTTTTGCTGGAACACTTTCAGCAGTTCGAAGCACACGAGGCCGGTCACGAGCGCGGTCGTCGTAGCGATCGCAGGGATGATCTTCCCGGCAATGAACCGCGACTTGTGCAGATCGGCTTCCGGGATCACGTACGACCGTGCACGGAGGTTCGAGGTCGCGACAATCACCGCCATGTGCGCATCGTTGTCCTTGTCAAACTCAATCGGCGCCATGCGGAATGCACCAAGGGCTTCGCGTGTCGGCAACGTGTTGAGAATGTGGTCGGCCTGCGCGTCCGGGTTATCTGTGCGTGGCATCGCGCCATTGTCCTTCATCTCGGCGTCCGACGCAGCGATCTTGACGCCGTCGCGTGGTGCAAACGCCGGGACGTCGATCGTTGTGAGGAGCTGGACGATGCGCGCGCGGTCGCTGTCGCTTTGGCCCATCACCAGTCCGTACATCTGCGCGCGGCTCGTAGCAACCGCGACGACAAAGTCGACGTGCACTGTGTCGTGTACATCAAACGCGAGTGGCGTCGGTGGCCGCTTCGGTCCAGACCAGAACGGCGCGCCAGTCGTCGTCAATTGGTCGCGTGGGAAGTTGTGCAGCAGCTGCTTGAGTTGGTTGCTAAACAGCTCTTCAAACTGGAAACGAGCCCACGTGACGCACGCGTCAAACGTCGCGGGCCGCTCCAATACCAACGACTGGTGCAAGCGCTCGAGCGTCTCGAGCTTCGTGTTTTGCTGGTCGTTCAGATGCTTCACAAAGTCGTTGTTGCTGATAAACTGGTTCACGTCGGACGGCGCTTGGAAGAACGCGCCTTCAAACCAGTCGCGGGCCCACTGGAGCGTATGTTCGATCGCATTCGGAAAGTTCTTGAGCGTACAGATCGGGATGCTCTTCTCTGGTGGGTCGCGCGACGCGCCGTAGTTCTCGGTCACGTGCGGCACGACGACCTGCGTGTTGCCTTTCGTCCCGAGCGTCCCGCTCTCAAACATCGGGAGCCCGTAAAACAGACACCGCTGGTCCATGTACAAACGCGCATCGACGTTGTCGAGCGCCGTGCAGACGCCATCCAGCGACTCGAAAAAGTCGTCCGTGAACTGATCTTCGGTCTCTGAGCCGACGCGCGCGACAAACGCTTCGACGCGCACGTTCGGGTTCATCGCAGCAATCGCACGCGCCGCGACGGACGCTTTCGGCTGCTGCACGTCGGTCGATCGGAATAAAAACTGCCGGTTCAGATTCGACTTCTCGATCGTATCCATGTCGGTCACGACGATCTTTCCTTTCGATTCAGACGTTGCAATGCCCATCATCGCCCAGTTCTTGAGCATCTCACACCCAATCGCGCCAGCGCCAACGAGGAACAGCGTCAGTTGCTGCAATTTCGACTGCAGCGTCGTCCCAAACACTGCAATCTGAGCATCGTAGCGCGAATTCGTGAGCGCAAATTCGTTCGGAGATCCAAAATCAAACACTGCGTCCGGCAAACACTCGAGCGCGTCAAAGTACAGAAATTGCTGGATCGGCGTAAACTTCGCACTGCACGCTTTCAGCGCCTCTTGTGCGACGATCCCACCCAAGAACGCGGCCATTGGTGCAATCACACCGACGGCACCTGCTGCGAATGCCAAAATCACGCGCTTTGCTGCAGCGTCAGTTTCCAAATCGTCGAGTGCAAACGTCCCCGCGGTCTTTGCTGCTGCATTCAGCTCGACTGCAAGTCGATACACCTCCGTAGCGTCCGCTTGGGACCCTGGTGTTGGCAGTTGGTTGCTGTGTGCAGTCATAAACGCGTCTAGCGCCTGGAACGCAACGTGAAGGAGCGCAGGTCGTTCGATCTTGGCAAAGTCGCTGATCAGAAAGTCCCCCGGCGCGGCCAAAGCAGCGTCCAGTGGCTTGTTGCGAATCGTCACGGGCTGTTTGACTTGCGTCACGTAGCCGCCAGTCGATGCGCTGCCAGCTGCGAATTGCGCAGCGTCGGCTTCATCAATCACGTCGAGTGTGAACGTAAATGGCCCCGTGACCGTCACACGCCGTGGTGCGCAGTCGTTGAGGAATCCAAAGCCGCTGATCTCCCGGAACGTCACGACATCGCCGGTCTCTAATTGATGCCGCGCGTCGTCGCTGACGGTCACAACTGCTGGCGACGTCGCGTTCGAGATCGATGCGACCATGCACGTCACCGGTGGCTCGCCGTCCTTGTCCGCGACCGTAAACGACTCGCCGACGTCGCAAAACACGGACCCAAACACGCCGCGCGCTTCGGTCGAGACAAACGCAATGTTGTTTGCATGGCAAATTGCATTCAAGCGCTTCGCTTCTGCAAGTCGCGCATTCACAACGACGACGACCTGTGCATGGTGTAATCAAGTGAAATTTAAAAAATGAGTTACGGACTCGGGTTACGTTCACATGTAACCCAAATGTAACCCAGAACGTACCCGAAACTGTTGCAAGTACGTTTCCGACAGCTCGCCGTCGTAGTGCGTCACGTGGACGTATGGGTTGAGCTCTGCGAGCTTCGGAGCCGACACGCGGGCACGTGGCTCGCCAATGTTGGCTTCCGTGAGGTAGAACTGTGCTGCGAGGTCCAAGTACGACGCTGGGGTGTTGTCGTAGAGCACGACGCTCTTGACGCCCGCCAGCACGATGTTCTTGGCGATTTCGACGCCTAGGCCATTGAGTCCGACGACCAAGACGCTCGACGCGCCCATACGGAGCTGCGCGTCGTGCCCCATGACGTACAGCTGGCGACTGTAGAGTCCTTCGTCGATCTCGCCAGCAGGTGGCTCGGACGCGTCGACGTCCATTGCTGCTGATGCGTCGTGGTGGTCGTCGTCGGTCACGTTGACGTAGTGGCGGACGCCGTCAGCGGTGGCATTCACGTCGCTTGCAGTGACAGCGTTTGTGTTGCTCATTGTCGTAAAGCACAGCGCTTCAACGCGCAAAGATACAAAGTATAGGAAAGAAAGAGACGAGCACACCTGTCCGAGCGACACGAGTGATGCAAGCAGATTACGCGGGACAATGTCAGAAGCGAGAGAGAGGAGTGTCGTGTACATGCAGCATCAAGCATCAACCCGCGTATCAACATACATGAACATGCATGCACACACCTTCCGGTACTCGTTGCTTTCTTACGTCGCAAATTCGAGATTGTCGATTGCTTTTGCAAGCCATAATAAGAAGTGAGGTAAAACATATTAAGATCAATAACATATGATAGTAGAATATATTATACGATCTGATTTTACAGTGCGTCAGTACAACACTACTGCATCAAGCAAAACAAAAGTCAATATATATATGCTTTGTAACACAAAACATAAATATATATAAATAAAGAAGAAATTCAAGTGCAAACTGTTAAGCGCTGCTGTTGCATGAATCACATACAATACAGAATATATTCAAACATTTCACTTCGGCAAAAACTGCGTCCGCGTGTGCGTGTGTTAACGCAATTCTAATTTTGTGTACTGCATTGCAACTTTATAAAGCAGAGTATACGACCTGCTGCTATTGGTACGCAAATTCTAACCTCCAGGTACATGATCGCACTGAAGCGGTATTTCGTACTTAAACGGTCCTTGATGGTTGTATGCCACCCGGCCATGCCACTTCGAATATTGTAAGTCCAACTGCATTTGGTGTCGTGTTCTTGACTTGGTTTTGCTATGAGCGTTGACAAACATACATTTAGCTTCGACCTCCCAGCCTTCACTTTTCTGAATTAATCAATTAAATATACGTTTTTGTGTGTCATGTTGGTTTCGGTATAATATATTAAGTACTCACTAATGATATGCATTTTGGTCGAATACTCGTGTACTCGACTATTCAAGACGCGCTTTATATGGATATATGTTATGCTCTCTTCAAGTCAAGCCTGGCGTGTTTACAATATATCTCGGATTTTGTCTGAACCTACATTTTTGGTGTATGTTGTACATGTTGATATCTATCCGAGTTGACAACATCGTATTAAGACGTCTAAGTGAACTGGCATTAGTGCTTGCATAAATGACACAGAAAGGTATTGTACTCCACTATCAAATTATTTCTCGATATACTGAGTCGTCTGAAATAAGTACGCAGTACTAAACCTCAAACTTATGCCATACTCGCGTTAGTAGAGTAAGTGCGACGATTTGTGCCCACATTCGTTGATCATCAAGCTGTATGGGGAGTGTTTTTACTAAGTAGTCATTTACGATACATGTAGTCATTTAGTTTAATATTTGTAAGCTCCTGGTTTATTTCTCGGGTTTGGATCAATTGTTGGCAATACTTGATTATGGTGAGGTACAGCATCTAGACACTCAAACGAGTTGTAAGGAAAACAGGCATCGTCAACCAAAAACAAATCAGAAATAGAGCACTTCGACATTCAAAATAGGAACGAATTTGCACCGACTAGAATCTAGACCCGGATACCGAGATGAACAAACCACACACTAACGATGAGTATATATATATATATATATATATATATTTGACGTATTAATTTGTATGGTTTGACTTTGACAAATCTGTATGTGAATTTATGTAAAAATGCTTGTCCATTTTCTTGAACAATACATCTGATTTGCATCACAGTCACTTCTATGTACGATAGCTACATGACTCTCAATGCTGTAACGTGCCTCTAAGATACCACTGACTGATAGCATCAAGGGCATACATTGTACGTCTGCAATAAAGGAGCTGCAAATTTCACGTTTTGGGAAATTGTTGCTTACTCCGATTTTTAAAGTTTTCGCAGCGATTATGCATAAGTCAAAGCGAGCAATGCTATGTATCTTTAGTGAAAAGGCTATAATACGATATCCAAAAATATAGAAGCATAAAGAAGTGCGATAGTTAATATACAGTCACGCACATACTCTAGCATGGTAGTGTTAACTTCATTTATGACATTATGATGTAATTATGATATACGCTCTTGAAAATTGTATTTCATTATTTGAAGGAATGGCAACATGAGAACTAAAAATGGCTGCTTTCGTTAAAGCTAAAGCAAGGGACACTACTACTTGATAGAGCCAATCATATTCAATGCATTAACCTCGTATATCACTTATGTAGGCTCAGCTTACAAGCGCGAAGCACACAAGGGTACCATGCTACGTCAAATTAGTAAACATATATCATATATTGCGGTGTTATTGACGCATACGCACGACATCCGCTCGGGGCGAGACTTAAGCAGTTAGCTCCATATCCATCTAACTTGTTCGTCTTCCACATCTAATATCCACTGTATGCACTCTCTTGATTCACACTCGCCATGATAAATGGATGCATTATATACTGCATGCTAATAATATCCTTGACAAGACCAGATGAATAAAGCATGCACTATATAATGTAAATGGGATTGGTAGTAAGTAAGACACGTGAAAGTCGTACAAAATTGCAAAAGTGTAATCTATTAATCATACTTAATATCCACTCAATGCGCACTGCGCTAGTACATTGTTTGATATACAAGATATACGTGCAATATTGATCTCTTGCATGTGTATCCCTGTAACTGCCATGGTTGTACGTACACATGCATTGCTGCTGTACTTTTTGATTGTAAACGTATCGTTCGATTGGTAATTGTTACTATTATGGTATACAACTAGGTCAATCTTCTTAAGCACTTCCTATGGTATGAATGCTTTAATGATATTAAACATACAATGACGAAACGTTTTCCTATCGACAACCACACACATTTCGACGTTGTGTCTCCTTTTTCCTAATATTATATGGATTTTGACAGAATTAATTGATGTCGTAGCTTGAAATTTTCGTTTTTGGCAATGATAAAGACTGTCTTATAAATGCAAGCAAACTTGACCTGAGATATATAGTAATATTGTATGCATAAATTAAGATTTGTTCAAAAGGTACCTGTGTTAGCAATTCTTAATGGTACTATACCTTCTGTATAGCAGTTAAATTGATGAGTAACAATTGTTATATATAATATATTTATCACATAATACTTGATAAATATAGTAGCAAGTCATATTACAATATATACAGCGGTATGCTCAATACATGCACTCATATGCAACAAAACTGAACGTATTCCATAGCCGAAATATTATTATTTATTATGTATATATTTATTTGATATGATACCATTCATATCGACTCACTATGTGATCTGTGAGAGTTAGCGAGATAATTTGTCTCAGCGTAAATCACGCCTTTTATGACGCTGTGTTGGTAGTATTTCTTTGCCATGTTTAAAAAGATAGAAAGTAGTTTAACACAATTACAAGTTTAAATGTCCATAAGATGATACATTTTGGTTTTTGTATATACAAGCAGTGCGGTGACACTATTGGCTGGTATAATATGGGTGGTAAAACGCAGGTAAATTCAGATGACTAGTATATGTAACACTTTGTTGAATATATATACTGTACAAGGTAATGCATTGCTGCGTAGTACAAAACGAGAAACTCTTGCTTATTAATACAAAGCTCATCATTATTCATACGTAAATATAGAACGGTATTATTTTAACCAGAACTCACTCGCACCATAATAGTAGCGGTTGGAGCTATTTTACTTCATACTGAATGGATTCGCGTTTAAACACTACCTCATACATGCTGCGCCGCTAGTTATCACGACTGTAGACATTTACGATTCGATTTGCAGTCTCTTGTGTTCACATCAATATACCTCCATATGTGGAATATCAATACTGACAATATGGTGTCAATTCGTTTTTGCCCATAAGAGTGTGCAATACATGCATAATTCCGACGAGAGACTGAAACAACATATGGTGATATCCATTAGTGTGTTTACAACTATGCAAATAGACATCTTCTATATTCATCTGATCAATTAGCCTCCTATGTTTGTGTTGCGGTATTTAGACTATAATGTGACACACCAAATATCATTCAAATGCTTCATAGTCGAGCTTCGCTGTGTGTCAGACTGCAGCGAGCGTCGTGAGCGCGCGTAACGTCGGCGCCATGGTGCTGTGTGTCTCTTGTCGCTATCTTTCTCACCTTCGATTCCTACAGCGCGCACGTCGTTCGTCGAGAAGGTGGCGTCGGTTTGTCGGCAGAGTTGT
>JAADXH010000708.1:0-17866 GCA_023337595.1 Globisporangium camurandrum | reverse complement strand
CGTGTTTAGGTAGCGCGTGCAGCACTGACGCGTCAATGCAGCTGAGTGTACTCGAGTCTCCATTACTGGAGCTGCTAGTGCCTTTCACGTTGATTTCCAGTGTATGGGCGCAAATGGGATCAGTTGCAGCTATGGCGATCGGTCCGCTGCAACGGAGCTCGCCGCACACGGTCTCACGTCGTACGTAGACGCTCTGGAGGTCGCTACAGAGCTTATCAAATGCACTTGATGAGTGACCAACACCTTTGTCAAGCCACTCGGTAAAGTGTTCGGTCTGCATTGCACGCATCGTCGCTGCCGAGAGCTGGAAACATAGTCGATGGCCGTCGCCGTCGAGCGGCAGCAAGTGCACACTGACGTTCCGTGCGCTCGTTGCATGGACGCAGCTTGCAAGCTCTTGTGCGTCAAAGCCTGCAGTACCAACATTCACGGGCTGCGAGACTGCCGCGAGCTGGCCGCGCGCACTGAGCGTGAGCGACACGCCGTACACGTGCGCTTGCGTCCGCGAAAGCTCGAGCAGGCGCTGGAGCGCGCGACTGCGTGTCGTGACTGCGCTCAGGTCGCTACAGACGCTGAGTGCGCCTGCGATCTGGCGACACAGGATCGGCAGGTTCGTGAGCGCAGACAGTGGTGGCACACAGTCGCGCGGGAACAGCAGCACGAGCACACCGACGACGTCGCGGCTGGTGACTGTCGTGTCGTACACTGGACACGCGACGACTGCGTGCTGGTCGAACCCGAACTTTGTGTCGGACGCACTGCGTTCGAGTGTGTACAACGGATGATTCGACATTGACGCGCGTCGACGTGTCGTTGCGTCCTTTTCGTTGTCGTACTCATCGCGGTCGTGCCAGTGCTTGACGACGACGACCGCGCCACGCGTGAGCACGTGCGCCAAGAGACCGTCGGTAGTTGGGACCTGAAGCTTCTGATCTGTCAAGACCGAGATGCGGCGCGTCTGTGCGCGGAGCGACGGGTTGATCCCCCCATTCTCGCTCTTCTCCCGCGTCTGCTGCTGCTGTGGTGGTGGGAGCAACTTGGACGTCCACATGAAGCGCCGGTCGCGCTCATTGTACAGCAACAAGTGAGCGCGATCGACGCAAAAGATGCTATTGCAGGCGTTGTAGACTGCGTTGATGACACCGATGGGACTCATCTCTTTGAAGAACGACATCGACGTGTCCAACAGCCGCTTCGTCTGGGCTTGTTGCTTGAGTAGTTCGTGCTTCGCCACGATGCTTGCAACGACACTGCAGCACAAGCTCGTGACGATCGCCACGAAGAGATCGTGCGGATCGAACTGGTGCTTGCGACCGCGCGTGTTGACTAAATGGAGCATCCCCACGAGCTTCGTTCTGTGTGCGTTGCTGTCACTATCACTACCAGCGTCAGGGTCGCCGACGACCAGCGGCGCGAACAACACGTTGCGAACCGCCACGCCGTTGATGCTGTCGGCGTACGCGTTAAAGTGTGGCGCATCGGTGCGGACGTCGTTCACGATCACAACGTCGTGCGTTGCGACCGCGCTGCCAAACAGTGTCGTGCTATAGACGTGTGCCGGCACGACGATCTTGTGCCGACGCTTGCGATGGTGCGTCACCATCTCTTGCGCCGCAGCGTCAAACACGTAGACCGCAGCACATTCGACGCCGATGATCGCTTCCGCGGACGCACCGAGGAAAATCGTCGCATCGACGACGTCCGCGGCTTGGATGAGCGGCCCGACGCTCGCACATAGTGCTTGGGTCTTCTGAAAGACTTGCGAGTGTTCGATCGCAAGTGCCAAGAGCTTCGTGATCGTTGCGAGCAGAAACTCGTCCTTTGTTCGGAACGGCGCACCGCCAGCTTTGTTGATCACTTGAACGACGCCAAGGAGCGTCGGTGCGTCGTCCGCGGCGCTCCGACTCGATTGGCGGCCCTGCTGTTGCTCCTCCGGTGCGTCCGGACTCTCGGAGCGTTTGGTTGCTACTGCAGCGCTCGCAACGATCGGCATCGTCAGCATGCTCTTCGTGTGGTAGTTCGTCGTCTTGTCCCACGACGCATTGAACCGCGCGTCGGCGTACGCGTCGGGGATATTGATCCGCTCGAGTGTCTCGGCGACGAGACCCACGATCCCGTGCCCAAACGGGATCGTCATGCTACTGCTGCTTCTACGATGGCTACTGCTACTATCGTTCGCGCTCGCGTGATGGTCGTAGATCTGGACCGTGCCGCCAACAATGTCGCTCTGCCAATTGTGGAGCGTCCGCGTCACACAGTCTGCAACGAAGAGTGAGCACCGATCGGCGTCCAAGATCGTCTTGGCCGTTTCGATCACGAGCGTCCCAAGCGCGTCGAATCGCAAGCACGTCAAGATCTCCGGTGCGAGTTCCAGTAACGTCTCTTCGTGCACTTTGTTGCGCTCGACGTCCGTAAAGTACGCGACTTTAGCAAACAAACTGCTACAAAAGTGCGCGACGATACGAAGGAGCGCTTCGTCGTCACTTGTCGTGAACGCATCGCGCTGTTCGAGCGCGACGGACAAGCCAAGTGCGCGGACGATCGTCGTCTTCCCGCAGAGCTGGATGACGCCGACTGCGTGGTTTTGATAAACGATCGGAACAAGCAGCACTGATGCGTTCACGCACGCAACGAGTCGGTCCGTATTGTCACTTGCCGTTGAATAGCTCGGGTGCAAAGCGACGCTACCAGCGGCAAGCAGCAGCGGCTGCTTGGTGTGGTACACCATCGACGCCAAGCCGCTTGGGACAAAGCCGCCTCCGCGTTTGCTGCTTGCTGGCTCTTGTGGATGACAGAGCGGCGACGACGTAAGCGGCATGATGCGTGATCGGACAGTAATCATATCGGCCGCACCCGCACTGCGTGGGACGCGGCACCAAAACTCTTGCTCGGTCGTATCGACGACAAACACGAGCGCCTGTTCGGCCTGGAGCAGCTCGCAGCTCTCGCGCGCGAGTGTCTCGGCAAGCTCGTACAAGTGACTGCACGCCGCCAAGCGCTGGAACGTACACGTCAGTGCTTGGAACGACGCGTGCAAGTGCAGTAGCTGCGTGCCACACGCGCGCAGTTCTTGTAGCCACGCGCGCGTGCTCGCGTCGAGCGTCTGGTCGCGCGGCGACGCGGCATCGTGCGTCAGTAGCTGCGCAAACGCGCGGCCAACGTGTGGCGCTGCTGTTGCTGGCTTATGTCCGTCACGGCTGCTGGATAGCGATAGTGAACGGGGCGTGAGGTCGCGCCAAAACGCATCTGCGAGGAGACTCTGGGGCGACGGACTGGCGTTGCTGTTGCTGTTGCTGCGGCTGCTGTGGCGGTACAGCTGTCGTGTCTTGTGTAGCCACCGCGCGTGTTCGTGCTCGCTCGCGAGCGTGTGCGCGTGTTCGAGGTGCCGCTCGAGTCGCGCGCGTTCGAGTGCAAATGCTGCGACCTCGTTGCTGTGTCGCATCACGAGCGCGTGCTTGTCGCGCTCGGCTTTGTCGAGCTTTGCTGTGAGCTTGTCGACCAGCTGCTGCAGTGCGTGGCTGCTACCATTACTGTTGGTGGTGGTGGTGGAAGTGCTGCTGCTGCTACTGGCAGTCGGTCGCTTGAACGGCGTTGCGATAGGCGACATGGGCTGCAATGGTTTGTGCGGCGACATGGACGCCTTTGTTAGCATCGCTGCGTAGCGTCCACTGCTGCCAGGCAACTCGGGGGCGTAGGTAGTTGCGCTAGTAGATACCACTATCGGACAGTTTGTGTTGTTGCCTCGAGGCGATGGACTTGCGCCACTCACGAATGGCAAGACTGGCGATACTACGGACGACGTTCCTGGTGGGTACGCATCGTCACTCGTCGTTTGTGGCCGTCGACTGTGCGTGGAAGCACCCCACAGCGTCTGTTTGTGCAACAACAGCTGCAGGTCCGCACCTTGCGACTGGACGCGTTCGCGCAGCTGCTTCTTGTCGTCTTGTAAGCTATTGATCACACGCGATTGTGCCTCGAGCTGTGCGACGAGTCGCTTGTTTGTTACACGGAGTCTCGATACGATCGCGTACGTGTTGGTATCATACACGCATGTCGCTTGTGCCTGTTGTAACGGTAACGAGTCGCTCGAGGGCTGTACGATGCGACGACGACTTCGCTTTGAGCGTGCAGGTGATGTTGCACGGGGTGCGCTGCTGACTGCACTGTCGTTTGCATCGAGCTCTGCTAACAGCAGCAATGCAGCGTCGCTATTGTCGTCGTCAATGTCATCGTCGTACGACTCGAACACAAGGTCGTCGTCCGAGTACGACATGTCGTCGTCGTCTACTCCACTGACGATGCCGTTGTCGTTCGCTTGGTGTGACGCGACATCGTCCCGAACATCGCTACTGCAATCAGCTTTGAGCGCGTCAGGCTGCTGTACTACTAAGTGCTCGGACAGAAGTGTTTGTTCGGTTTGCTGCTCGTCGCCAACGCGTACTATCTCGAGTGCACGCGGAGATGTGCTGACAGCGTCTGCTTCTACTGTACATGCAATGGTGTGCACAACTGGCTCAGCAATACCAGGAAGCATAAGTGCCTCATCGTAGCTCGGTGGTGGGAGCACGGGCTGCGCATGCTCTCGAGTGCCAGGCACTGCTTCTGGCGATGTTGACGCTGACGGCTTCTTGCTCAATGGCTTCTTCATGCGGAACTAGCACTCGACTGTCGTTGTCACGAGTGAGATACCGTCGCTGCCGAGGTAGCTAGCATGCTGCCGACGAGGCAAACTAGCGAGCAGGGGGCGGTCGACGCACACGAGAGCTAAAGTGCTCTCGTATTTGTACTTGTGAAGCGACGCGAGCATCAAAATGAACAAAATTTGAAAATCAAGCATTTAATCGGGACTGGATACTGTGACAACCTGAAAAAAGCATCATTCATTCCTATTTGCATTTTCCGAGCCAAAAATTACAACTATGCTGTTTTTGTTACATGTCACTGGTTGTTATAGCGCACTATTTGCCACCATCTGATTGATAGCGGTGTGTAAAATGCAGCCATGACAGCTCTGTACCGCGTACTCGTCGTTACGAAGTTCAGCTTTCTTAAAATCTAACATACCTACCATTCTCGCCTGCTGTAGAACACCCTGCCATCTCCATAGCCACTAACGACGACAAATTGATAGAAGATAGCCACAAGTACAAAGTAGTTCATTCAAGTAATGCATACAGCACTTTTGCTCTTTCGTCTCGACCTGCAGGCACAAGTACCTCCTGATCTACCGCTTTGTGTGGTTGAGAAAGCACAGCGCGAGCAGCGCCAGCACACGAAACAGTACGATGAACGCAATGAGTACGCCAAAGTTCATAGCGAGCTCGTCTTGCTTCATGCCAAAGACGCGCTCGACGTACTGCTTGATCGAGATCGGACCGAGCGTCGGCGGCGCGTGCTGCATCGGTTGGCATCCGAGCGCGTCCGAGTCAACGTCACTCTCATCACAATCGGCAAACACGATCGCAACGAGCGCTCCGAGCGCGTAGCGCTGTGGCGTCGCGTAGTAGATCCACTTGTAGACTTTCGGGATCTCTGCGGCCGGTGGATTGAAGCCCATAAACAAACCTTGGATCGAGTTGAGCAGCACGCCCATCGTCGATGCGAGTTCGATGCTCGGCATTGCGTAGACGAGGAAGAGACCCGTGTAAACCATAAGGAGCACGAGCAACGACGACATGAGCCAGTAGAGTACGGCGGATTCAAAGCCCGTGAAGCCAACCATCGGGTACAGAATCGCCGTGAACACGAGCGTCGATGCAAACACGTACGGGATCTCCGCGAGCGTCGAGCCGATAAAGTAGTAGACCGGGTGGTACATCTGCGACGCCTGCTCGCGGTAGAACGACGCGCGTTCTTCGGACGCAATCGGTAAGACGCTATTGAACGAGACCATGCCGTTGAAGAGCGTCGTCATGAAGATCATGCCGACGCCGCTGTTCACGCCCTGGTACGTCGTGTAGTCCGCGCCGATAAAGATGATCCCAAAGATCAACGCCAATAGAATACCAATGAGAATGCGCGTCAGGTTGTACGACGGCGTGCGCCAGTAGAGCGCCAGGAACCGCGCCACGACACAGCGCAGTTGCATCGACCGATCGGCTGCAAACAGGCGGGTAAACTTGAGCTCTGCATGCTCGGTCGACGGCCGCGAGACGCCGTCGCGCGCCATGTACGTCGTGAGTGCGGTCTTGAGTTCGCTTGCGCGAAAGTGCTCGACAAAGTTCGTCGTTGCGCCACTACTGCTACCGACGCCAGCGCCAATGCACTCGAGCATCCACGTTGCAGGGTTGATGCCACGTGCGATTGGCTCGATGCCGGGAATTCCTTCAAAGTACGCGATCAAGTGCGCCGACTCGTGGCCGAGGTCACCGAAGAACACGGTCTCACCGCCGCGCTTGAGCAGCAACAGGCGATCGAAGAGCTGGAACACTTCGGACGACGGCTGGTGGATCGTGCAGATAATCGTGCGACCCGTGCTCGCGACCTTGCGCGCGCCGTCCATGATGACTTTCGCCGACCGTGCGTCAAGGCCGCTCGTGGGTTCGTCCAGGAACAGCACGCTCGGTTGCGCGGCAAGTTCGACGCCGATCGTCAGGCGCTTCATTTGTTCGGTCGAGCTCCCACGAATGACTTTGTCCGCGATCGGATTCAAATCCAACAAGTCCAGACACTCGGTCACGGACGCGAGCTTCTGCGTGTGTGACAAATCGCCCGGGAGACGCAAGAACGCACTGAACGTCAGTGCTTCTCGGATCGTCGACGCGTCCGAGTGGATGTCCATCTGTTCGCAGTAGCCCGTGCAGCGACGAATTGCGATCTTCGTAGCGCGATGGCCATTGAGTAAGATGTCGCCTTTGATCTTCCCACCGGTCTTGCGACCCGCGATCACGTCCATGAGCGTCGTCTTCCCTGCACCCGAGGATCCCATGAGCGCTGTCATCGTGCCTGGCGCAGCGTACCCTGTGACGCTCTGGAGCAAGTCGATCGTCTCTTTCGGATTGCTTGGATCCGGCACCGAGTACCAGAGATCGTTGAATGCGAGCGTGACGGGCGTGACAGCGATGCTGTTGCTAGTCGTCATCGTGACTGGCGCAACCTTGCCACTGACGCCGCCAGCAGTACCAGCACCGCCGCCGGCTTCAACGTCACCAACGTGCGCATCGTCGTTCGTCTGTGCGTTGTTGTCGCCGCCAAACGGCTGCACGAGGATCTGTGGCGAGGTCTGAGAATTCAGCTGCTGTTCAATGTGCTTCTCGTCGTCCGTGCTCGGACCAACACCGAGGTTCTCGGGGCTCTCATAGCGTTTGAACTCGAGCACAAAGACCGAGAGACCCATGAACGCAAGGTACGTCACGACAAGGAAGAGCACTGCGAGCGGGACCCAATGCTTCTCTGTTGGGACGTCAAAGAGCGTGAGGTAGTACTCGCCGGTCGTCATGCCAAACTGCGTGCAGTAGTCCACGTCGTCGTACACACAGACGTCGAACTGCGCATCGCGGTACTGGTTTACCGCGAGCGCGCGGAGAGACCACGCAATTGGGTCGAGCCAGTAGAGCCACCGCGTGTAGACCGGGAGCTGGTCTTTCGAGATCACAAAGCCGGCAAACAAGACAAACACGAGGATCGAGACCATCGACAGTGGCTTTGCAATGTTCAGATCTGGACTCACGGCCGCGATGAAGAAGAACCACGCAGTGAATGCAAAGTTCGTGAGCAACAGTAGCACTTCAAACACGACGAACGCGCTGCCGTTGTTCGTGAACCCACACAGCCAGTACACGAGCGAGCCAAACACGAGACTCTCCGCTGCTCCAAGTGGCATCTGGCTGATCGACGACGACAGCACGTACGCAGTCGTGCGGTAAAAGTTCGCACCGCGCTGTTTGTAGAACACCGTACGGGCTTCCATGAACGTCGCGATTTGCGACGCTTGCCCGAGGGCTTGGAAGAGCGTCGCGGAGAACAACACGCCCATGACGACCTGGACGCTCAGGGGACTAAACTGAAAGAACGTCGTGCCGTAGAGGAGCCCCATGACGATGACCATGACGCCGCGGCCTTTGAGGAACCCCGTGTTGCGTTTCGTAATGACAAACTCGCGCTGTAAGAGCGTCAGGAGGTTCCCACTGAAGCTCTGGAAGTACTCTTGACGGTCGACGAGGTAGTCCTTCATGTCGTTCACGAGCACGGGGCTGATCGGCGCGTCGAGCTGCGCGAGCGTCCGTTGATGGATACTTGATGCCTTGAAGATCTCGGCATACTCCTGTGCCGTTCGTGGATGCTTGTGGCCACGACGTGGTCCATCGTCTGGCAGAGCGACCTGGTATTTGACTTGCAGGTTCGTCCCAAGGTCGAGCAGAAAGTCTGCAACGTCTCGACGCGGCGGGCACATGAACCCAAGCGCTTCAAAGTACGCGACAATGCCGTCCCGCGGACCGTGGTACATGACGTGGCCGTCGTTCAGGATCAGCACGTTGTCAAACAACGCAAAGACCTCGGGAGATGGCTGCAAGAGCGAGATCACAGTCGTCTTGCGAAAGTGCTTTGCGATCGTCCGCTGCGTGTGGACAATGTCAAACGTCGCTGCACTGTCGAGCCCCGTACTGATCTCGTCCATGAAGATCGCTTGCTTCTTCCCAAACTGCATCTCGCCAGTCGTCACGCGCTTACGCTGGCCGCCGGAGATCCCGCGCAACATCGCATTGCCGATGATCGTGTCTTCACACACCTGCAGCCCAAGCTGCTGGATGACAATCTCGGGGTAGTACCGAATCAACGTCTGGACGGTCGCGAGCGCTTTCTGGATCGCGTCGGTCGTGCCTTCTTTGAACAGCCCGACCTCGCGTGCACCGAGTTTATTGCCACAGAACGCGTGGGCAAACTTGAGCGTCTCCTTGACCGTGAGCGTCGGGAAGTGGTGGTCGTACTGGTTCACGTACGAGATGAACTGTGGTACGCGACCACGCAGCGCGCTGTTGATCTTGTCGTTGTACATGATCTCGCCCGTGACGCGCACGTGTTTAGACATGGGGAAGCGACCACTGAGGAGCTTCATGAGCGACGACTTGCCAGATCCAGGCTGCCCAAGCACGAGCGTGATCTCTCCAGGCGTGAAGACGCCGCTTACAGGATGTAGGATCTGCTTCTGCACAATGTGCTTCTTGAGCGAGCACCCTGACAGTTTCTTCCGCACCGTGTTCCACAGCGTCGGTAGCTCGTCACGCCAATTCGCGTTGCTCTCTGACACTGCAACCCCACTCTTCTTTTTCGTATTGCTATCGATCACAGTAATCTCTGCAGCAACCGCGAGATCGCGGAACCGCACTTGCATCTGCGGCATCGTGCGACCAAGCGCGGTTTCGACAGTCTTCGAGACGCTCTCGTGTAGCGTCTGCGCGTTGAACGCCATGAGCACCTGGAGCTCCTTGGCGGCGTCCTCATCTTCGAGGATTCCGACCATCGTGGAGCGGATGCGTCAAGTGTAGCAAAGCGATGTCGGTGACGACTTGCCAAGAGATTAACGATCGTTCGAGTATCCTCTGGTTTGCAACGAGCGTGTCAAGTAGGAGTCCGCGCAGAAGTTGACGAAGTACGAGCAGATGGCGTGTGATGCGAATGGAGCTCCGTGACGCTGAGTGGGCGATTTCCGCAAAAGCCATGCATTCCAACCGCCCGGCGATTGCAAGCAAAGGGTCGCCGGCAGTTGCCTTCCATGCGACCACTGGCGAGTCCTGCGTTCGCGTTTTGTCGAACTCGTCGGCAGTTGGAATGCAAATCGATGTGATCGTACTTCGTTCTATATGTAGTCACCATGAATTTTCAAATACACATGTTCATTTACAGACCCACCAACTAGTTTTTCGCACTCTATCACACTTCTGACTGCTACGTTCGTCTACTGTCAACTACTCAACCATTGATCCATCGATAATACATACAATCCTGCTGGAAAAGCCCACGCTGTAATGGACTTCCATTCAAACCAATACATACAATCCATCTATCCGTTGTCACACACACGCTGGACGTCGACCGCAACGGACGCAAACACGCGAAGCTCGAACGCACACGTGCGCGGCTCAAACGTCGATGGCAGGATGACGTACCACCCGGGTGGGAACCGCACCGTCGGCGTAACAACGCCGGACGGACCCCCACTTGCGTACGCGCCGTGCTCGGACGTCGCACCACGAAACGCAAGCTTCGGATTCGTCGACAGCAGTAACTCACCATCTGCGGTGCTCGCAAACACTGAGACGTTCATGGCCGGCGGGGACCACGACGCTGTGGATCGTGTTATGGATGATGAAGATGCAGCGCCTGCGGTTGGCGCGTGGCGGTCGACGAGAAGCCGCACGAGCAGCTCGCACTCGCGCGTGACGTGGACGACAAACTTGGGGTTGAACGTGTAGCACCCGTAGTTGGAGCAACCGGCTGCTGAACCATCCGCGAGGTCCCACGCACTGCGCAGTGTCGTGCGCACCATGCCGTCGCCTTCGAGCGGCACAGTGCGCCACGTCGCCGTGACTGCATGCGGCGGGTCACTCACGACGCGCAGCGTGAACGCGCTGCACGCGCCCGGTTCGAACGTCGACGGTACGAGCACGACGTCGTGCAGGTTCTCCGCACGAAGCTGCTCGCCTGGGATGTCAATGACGCAGAACCCAGGACGGTATTCGCCAGAACTCAGTACGACCATTCGTGTTTGTGCTGCTGCTGGTGACGAAGAGGAGGACGAGGAGGAGGAGGACGAAGAGGCAGCAGCAGCAGACGACGAAGAAGACGAAGATGGGACGCCACAGATCCGTGTGTGCGTATGCAGCGCGGCGCGCAGGTTCACTGGCGCGCTCGTCGACGCAGCATCCGCCTCGAGCAGTGACGCGGCTTCGAGCACCAGCAGCAGGCGACGACATTCTACGGGAGACGACGACGACGACGCCCACGTGAGTTGGACGTGGAACTGTGGATTGTCCATGAACGTCGCATAGAACGGCCGACCGCCTGCTGTCGGTAGCGTCCATTTGCTATCAATCACGGCGCTACTTGTAGCATCTGTGAGCAACTGCGGCAGTGCTGTAAACACAAACGGCGCAGTCGCAAACACGCTGATCGTAAAATCCAGTGGCGCAAACTTTTCATACTGCGACGCAACGAGCGTCTGGCACAAGAGAGAGAGAGAGAGAGAGAGAAAGAGAGAGAAAGACAGAGCGTCAGCGCGACGCTTACACAACAGCAGGCAGGTCATTCGACTCAACAACGTACAAACGACGGCGCGGGCTCTGCTGTCAAGTCGACGTCGAGGCTCACGAGCGTGTGGGGGTTGTTGCTGTACGTCCCCCGCCAGAGCGCTGCACGGCGTTGACTACACAGCATGCGCTGCCCGCCTTTGTACACGTGGAGCGTGAGGAACTGCTGTGCAGCTTGGTCGGTGTCGCGCTCGATCGCACGCACGTGGCGCGACAACAGGATCCACACAGTCGCTGCTTTCGTCGAGCGCGGAAACGTGAGCGCATATTGTGGATTGTACGCTAACGTAATCGCGTCGTTCGCCGGTCCGAGCGCCAGTGGCCAGTGCGCGTGGCTCACGTCGCGATATGGAAACAGCGCAGGGTTCCAATTCAAGTAGATGCTCTCAAAGTAGCGCTTCACGGATTCAAAGTCGATCCAGAACAGTCCATCGTCTTCGTCGTCGTCTCTTGCGTCGTTGTCTGGTGTTGCTGCGTCCCTGTTGTTGGTCGAGCTCGGTGGGTAGAACTGTGCTTGGTACGCACGCAGTTCGTCGCCAATGGCGCTCTCCCAAACACTTGTATCGCTTGTCGAGAACGGTCCTTTCCAACTCAATTTGCGCCACGGGTTCTTAAGTTGCAACAGTCGCTGCGTGCGCTGTTTGCTTTCTCCCCCATCATCGTCCGATCGACACAGTTCATAGACGTTCAAGACTGCATACACGTGCATTGGAACGAGCCCAATTCGCTTCGCGTCGTCGCGTGCCAAGTCACCAGTTGACATTGTGATGATACAGTCCCCAAAATGAAACGCAGATTGCAATTGGTGCCACAGTCGCTCTTCGTCGCGTCGGCCGTTCGTTGTTTGTACGAGATCTGCGATCGCTACGCGTTCGGGGATCCAGCCAGTCAGTGCAAAGAGATCGACGCCGCTATTTCCACCCGGAAAGTCGTAGCCGCCATGCAATTTCAGGTATGCTTTCTCGATCAGTGGGACCCACAGTTCGTTTGCGCGCGTCGTGCAGCTCGCAAGCAGCGCGCCGGTCGTTGCACTCACGGGCAAGAGGTCATCGATCACGACTTTGCGCGGCACGCCGTTCGCCCAGAGCTTGACGAGGTACTTGCCAGTTGGGTTTACGACTGGCAACCGCGTCGTTGCGTCGATTGGGAAGAGGATGTTTGTGATCAAAGGCTTTTGAAACCGCTGCTCGTATGCTGCAGCAATGCAGAGCGACGCGACGAACGAACAGTCGGTCACAATATCCTGCTTCACGACCTGTGGACTGATCGTTGCGACCATGATGGGTCGACGCCCGCAGTGGTTTGCAAATGTTTGTGGTCGCATCCACACAGCGTGTTTCCGGATCTGCTTGGCCGAGAGCAGCACGGTGCCGTCTGGGTCCGTAAACAACTCGGTTGTAGCTGCTGCTGTGCTCGACGACGGACCAGGAACGACGACGGCGACAACGACAGCGTCGTTTGTATCCAGGTCGTCGAGCCACGGGACAAACACGTGGCCGTTGATGTGCGACGACCGCCGCAGCACGTCGAGCTCGTCTGCAGTGTACGCAGTGCCAGGCTTTGCTGCTGCTGCTGTTGCTGTTGTTGCAGGCAGCTGTGCGATTGGATCGACTGCTGCTGGCGGTGGTAGAGGCCGATGCTGTGGCGAGAGCTGAAGGTCGTCGAGTTCGTCGAGGAGCGTCACTGCGTCGAGGAGATCGATCGGCGGTGGCTCGGGCCACTCGAGCGACGAGAAGCTCATGCGCGATTGCAAGAACGCATCGGACGATGCCAACGCGTGGCCTTGCGTCCGTACGGTCGCTGCTACTGACGGATGTGTGGGTGGTTGTGCTGCTGCTGCTGCTGCTACGGATGCAGCGTCTGCTGTTGCTGAGTGCTGTTTGAGGCGCTCGACGTGTCCGATGAGGTACTCGATCTGCTGTTTCACTGCAGCTTTTGTGCTTGTGTCACCAGTAGGTAGTGCTGCGTACGCTTTCATGTACCATTCTGCAGCGAGGAGGTAGGCGTCGACTGCGGAAGTGGTGCGACTGCTGCTGTGGTCGTCCGTGCGATCTGCTGTTGTAGCGACTGTGTCGGTCTCGTCGCTGTGCTCTGTGGAAGAGTCCGTGGCGTCTTCGAACGCACGCGCCTGCTCGTTTTCGTACATTGCGCGTGCGAGCGCATAGTCGCTCGTGGCCTCGATCTTGTCGATGCGCTCGCGCAGGCCGCGGATCGCATCGAGCACGAGCTCGCGCTTCGCGGCCGACTCGACGATCGCGAGCCGGCCGAGGATGCGCACAGCAGTCTGGAACTGCTCGACCGCCTGCAGCGCACCACCTGGTTCGCGCTCGAGACTCTTGCCACGCTCGGCGCACGCAAACGCCTCGGTGTAGCACTGTTCGGCCGAGTTCATGCGCCGCATGCTTGCTGTAAGCGCGATTAATCAAATGAGTCTGAAGCTGCTGACTAACATCTCTAATACTAAAAAGAATCGACATTGTAAAAATATGAAAATTGCATATTTTCAGTGCGTACACGCTTGTCGTTTGTGTTGTGTCCATCATCCATGCAAATGGTGTCTGTTGCAGCAAAGTCGGCGGTGCGCGCGCGCCATGCTGTGCTGTCGCTCACGACGACGTTCCGGCTGCCACACGAAGGCATGGTCGAGATGGAGTACCTCAGTCGGTACGCTATGCAATGTGCATGTCACTCGATCGCACCAAAACTCACACCTATGCTATGGGATGCACGTACAGCGGCTCGGCATTCCTGCTCGACACGTCGGGCCATACTCGCTCGTCCACACCGCCACGTGTGCGCGACCTTGCAGTGCTCACGTGCCAGCACGTTGCGTGTCCGTGGCGCTTCCCAAAGTACTTTGCCGACAAGTGGGACTGGCTCCAGCACGTGAGCGAAGAGTTCATCGAACACTCGCTCGAGCTGCTGGAGGTTCCATCGCCTACGAGTTCTGCAAACGATGCGTTGCATGCGCCACAACCTTTGCTTGTTGCGCCAAAGGTACTGCTGCATATTCCACTCGAGCGCCACGTGTGGCTGCATCCAACGCGCGACGTTGCGCTGCTGTCGCTGAGCGAGACGCTCGCAGAGCTCGAGTGGGGCCGCTACGCTGGCCGTGACTGGGGCCTCGAGCTGCTGTCGCTCCTGCCACCAAGCGACAATACGTCTGCACTAGCTCCAGCACTAGCAGCAGGCGACGTGCTGCTGTTCACAGGCCACGAGCAGCTCGGTAGTGCACCCGATGCAGGCCAGCAACCGCGCAACGTCGTTGGGCAGTTCGTAGGCCAGAGTCCACACGGTCAGGCGTTTGCGTGGAGTGAAGACGTGCTCGAAGACGGCATGTGTGGCGGCGCAGTCGTGCGCACCGATGGAGTGTGTGTCGGCCTCATTGAAGGCATCGTACCGCCACTGGTCGACGCGCCGGCCACTGCACAGAGCAGCGACGTTACTCCTGTTGCTGGCTCCGTGGATGCAGACAATGACTCGGCAGCAACGATGCGCCAAGCGCTTGCGGGCCACGTCGCATTCGTCCCTGCCACGGAGCTCGCGCGCTTCCTCGACGACCGCGGGCCACTTCTCGCAACCGGCACGCTGCTTGGCGCAAGGGACGATAATGATAGTGACGACGAGGAGCTGTGGTGATGGAAACAGGCACAGTGCAGTAGATGAACGCTGTGTGCTTGTTCGACTTGTAGAGCGACATAACAAATAGAGTTACAAGTCTACAGCAGTCAATAGCTTGTATAGAACACGCCGATGTGTTACTCTAGGTGCTAACAAATAGTCTTGTTGTATGCATTTAACCACGTCGTAGTACAGACAACTACGGAAAAAGACAGCGAAGTGTGTGAACCAAATAAACAGTGCCTATATTATTATATTTGACTAAAAGATATTGTAGCATTCAATCAAAATGTCTATTTGGCGGTGTAAATCGACGTCTATTTTACAAATACTCTAAATTACACCCTTATTTAAAGTTTGCATCCAAAAGATGTCAGCCATTGAGCGTTAATTTAGAGTCAGAATTAGAGTCAGAAGGTCAGATTGCCCATTTTAAAGAGGGCAAACTGTCACTTTTGAACGCATTCTCACATCGGACGATGTCCACTCAAGTGCGTTTGTCTATCAAGCTCGGCAACATTCACAAGTCGAGCAGAACAAGCATTCGAGTAGAAGACGTGTTCAGCATCGACGTCGATAGCACCACGTTCCCAGAGATCGAGGCGCTAGTAAACGCCCAGATCAGACACGCACTCGACAGCAGCGAAACTTGAGCGACACGTGTCGACACGCAACTGTATTTGTACATACCATCTGCGAACCGCTCTGCCTGACACTCCGAAGATGCGAGCAACTTGGTCGTTGGGGACGCTGTATGCATAATGCAGCGTTACCGCACGCCAGCGGAAGTCGTACGAGTACATCGCGCCACAGCGCCTGTCGATTGTTTGGCTGTGTGTCGTTTGTTTTTGTATTAAAGTCATTGTGTTTTACCAGTCGCTTCTTGCTCCGCATTCTCTTTTACACTCCTTTTTACAAACCGATTTGTGTGGATGTTGCTTTTTATTAACGGGTTGCGGAGCAGGACACTTTCGCTGGTTATCACAATAATTAATATATTTACAAAAGTACCACAATCTCGAAACTACGAGCGACTAGCAACTCATCAAGTTCCTCCCAAGCTTCAGTTGCGAGCTGTATCGCTTGTCATCGTTTGTCGCTCGCGGTCGTCAAGTGCGCGCCACGCTCGTCCCATTTGGATCTGATTTTGGCCTTGAATGGGCCCATTATGGAAACGTCAAACGGTTGACAGACGCTGGTGCTATTGGATGGCAGCGTTTCGTCGACAGCGCATGCTCCTTCACACACCATGCGCTGGTCTTCACCCGACATATGGTTTTTAAAGTTGTCAAGCAATAGGACGGATGGTCGATCGATCTCGTAGCGTAGGAGCTCTGTCGCATTGAACTACTAGACTCTCGCGTTCATCCACGCTATTGGCTGCACTGGGTAGAAGTGATTGACAGGATACTTGAGCAGTTCTATGAGTGCAAACCACAAGTGTAAACGACGAACCGATTTGCAAATCGCTAGATGAGGCGCTCGAGTGATCTTGCAGCGCTTTTTTGTCGACTTCGTGGCTTTGTACGTCGTTAGCCGTTCGCCGTGCTGCTCTGTAATGAATCGTGTCTTCTCAGCCACTTGCAAACCACAAAGTTAAATTGCCGTCAACAAGCGATGAACATCACAATGACATACAAACACGCGTGTGCACTCTCTTCACTAGCCGCTCATGCTTCATGTAGACGAGCAGATCACGCTCGAAAAAACGAGCTCCGGCCGTTTCTTCCCTTAGGTTGTTTTGATCTAATCACTCTCCTTGGACTAGCAAATGCGCTCCCGACGGGACCAGAAAGTCGACACTGTGCTTAGCGAGTACTGTTGGAAGTCTCTGTGGCGATGGTGCAACGGTGGTACAGTGATACAGTAACTGTTGTAGCCGTTGGAGCGAATCGACGCAGTCGTACTTAGTAAGAGCGCCACGCACGTGGGCGACGGTTTGGCTAGCATAGTGATTCGCGCAGTGAGATCTGGAGCGGCAATCAAGCGTGTATGTTTTAGTTGAGAGCATGAGAAAGGATCAGTCTCCGATTCATCGGATCTGAAGCAACATAGAGAGACCTTACGTGTTCATCTGCGTGTTACCGCTTCTTCTCGTATCGGTCCTACGTCAACCTTTACATCGTTCCAACAAGTGTCATTGAGTTGTCGGCAACATCCAACAGGGTTACGAGCTAACATCAACAGGAAGAGTAACACTCAGCGCAAAGGGCGTACAAATCGACTGGAATGACCAGCACTGTATTTACTACAAAGCCGCGATGCATGCGGTGTTTGGGAGTACGGCCTGTAAGACGTCGCGAATGGCAACTGAAAGCGCGACGACAGATAGACGGACAAAAAGAAAGCCGAGTACAATGCGCGGCAAGCGAAAGTGTTCCGCATCCTACTCGGCTCGCTCAGTATGAACCTAGGCTCGCGCTACATTGCGCTCGAGAGAGGGTCCAACATCTGGGCCGCGTTAGTTCTCATGTTTGAGGGACAAACGGACCCAGTGTGCACGGCGTTCGACATACGACGTCTAGTGCAGCAGTTGCAATTATTCGTTCTGAGGCACGGCGAGATTGAGAGCGGAATCACAGTGATGTTCCAGTTGAAAGACCAACTGGCGCTGCTCAAACACGACGTCCAGACAGAAGATATCAACTCGGCAATGCTCATGTCACTGCCGAACTCCAACGGGTACCGGGAGCTGCGTCGAACGTTACGTATTAGCTCATCGGCGACAATGTACACGCCAGCGGGCGTACGTGACGCCATACTCCTCACGGAGGCCGAATTGCTCGAGGAGCAAGTGTCGAATGCAATGCGAAAAGCCGAGACGACGATGAAAGCCGCAGGCCAGTAACAAGCCCTGTAGCAACAGCAGCAGTTGCAACTATCAGCACGAAGCGCACGAGGCTGCATATACATAGGAGCGTGGCATATGCTGCAGATGAAACATATTCGATTACAGATACTATGTAATACATGAGAGCACGCGCGGCAATTTAGTGAGT